>VXAC01003213.1:1237731-1269282 GCA_013399225.1 Rhipidura dahli | reverse complement strand
CAGCGCGGGGCACCCCATCTCTCATTGGCTGGGGGGCTTGCGCAGCCCGTCCCCATTGGCTGGTGGGGCGCAGAGGCGCGCGCGCCCACAGGTGCTGCCCCACCTTGCCACCTGCGTGCTGTGGGCGGGGGGAACTGCGCGCCCATTGGCTGGAAGGCCCGGGAGCCCTGCTGCTATTGGCTGGCAGGGAGCAGGGCCCCGCCCCAACGCCCCGCTCTCTGTGGGGGCTCCATGGCGGCCGCGTCTGGGCAGGGGCAGGCGTGGGCTGGTGTGGCCGGGGATCTCCTGTGGGGAGGCTGCAGCCCCTGGCGTGATGCCTCCTGGTCCTCCTACCTTCAGGGCAAGCTGTGCCAGCCCCGCCATGGCCCCGGCGGTCTACGGGACGCTCCTGGGGCTGGCCCTGTACGCCGGCAGCCTTTTCGCGGTGAGTGGTGCCACGTTCCTCTACCGCGACTACTGCATCATCGGGGCCGGCCCCGCGGGCTTGCAGGCGGCCTATTTCCTCCAGCAAGCTGGCCGGGACTATGTCGTCTTCGAGCGGAGCCACGCTCCCGGCAGCTTCTTTGCGCTCTACCCTCGGCACCGCAAACTCATCAGTATCAACAAGCAGTACACAGGCAAGTCCAACAGCGAGTTCAACCTCCGCCACGACTGGAATTCTCTCCTAAGCCACGACCGGCGGCTGCTTTTCCGACACTACTCTCGCGACTTCTTCCCCGACGCTGACACGATGGTGCGTTACCTGGAGGACTTTGCTTCCCTGCTGAAGCTGCAGGTTCAGTACAATACGGCCATCATCCACGTGACATTGGAGAAGAATGAGCAGGCCTGGAACGGTCATTACTTTCTCCTGACCGACCAGGACAGGAAGAGCTACAAATGCAGGTAATGGGCAAACCCGGGGCTTGACATGCAGCTCAGAGCTTTGCCCTGTGGAGGCATGAGTATCTCTGACGATGGAGATTTCACAGCCTCTTACAGCCTTAATCACTGTCAGAGACAGAAAACATTTTTTAGGGATTGGCAGGTGCATGGCTGGAATAACTGCTCCTGGGAAGGCACTGCCTGTCACGAGCAGCGTTTTGCTTTGGGCAGCTGAGGAGGTTGGCAGGGCAGACACAAATTGGCTGTGATGGCCGTCACTGTAGGGTCTGTCCTTGATAGGTATGCTTGAAATCACTTTTGTTTTATCAGTAGTTAATTGCTGTCTGTGAAGAAAGTAACTCAGTTGTACTCACTGCCAGCACTGCCTTTATTACAAACTGGACTGAGTCAGTGCGGTGACATCTCACTCCTGTTCTCCTGCGTGTGCTCAGGGGTGTGTCCCAGACAAGTGAAGTCCTTGCTTAGCACAGAGCTGGAACACAGCGGGGAAGCAGAGGAAAGTGGGGGTTTTTTTGCGGGGGCAGTGACTGTGAGAAATACCCCTCAAAGCTGTTGGTCACTGAATTCCCCTTCCACTCCTCCTCTTTACGCGTGTGTATCCCGTACCGCCACTGAGCTACATTCCTAAAAACCTCGAAGTTACTCGTGTGAACAGACGGAGTATATTTCTCACCTCTCCTGAGAACCTCAGCTCTACGACAGCAGGTCGTGCTGGCTGTCACTTGCCGGTGTGCTGCTGGCAGGCGCCGAGGGGACAGAAGGCAATCCCGGACACCCACGTACCACGAGCGAGTTGCTCTCGGGACGCTGTGTAAGCAAGGCTGGGACAGCAGGCAGTGCTGCTTGCCTCAGCCGCCGGGTGTTTCCATCTAAGTCACAAAAGCTTCCTCAAGAATGGAGTAAAAGCTCTTATGGAGTGATATAAAAAGATCACTGTAGTTATTTTTTGTATTGAAAATTACTGATGTTGCTAGAATGTTTTTTTGACTAGGGATTACATTTCAAAATATCAAAACTACTTCCTATTTGTCTTTAAATTTACTTCTGCTCTGCCAAATGGCAACTCAAATTTTAAATCAAAGTCATTTTTATGCAACATATAATCAACCTGTGAGGCTATATTACATATATTGTCAATGAGCTCATATGAGTAGAAATAGCATTCGTGAACAGGCGAGGAAGATGCATATGTACAGCACCCACACTGATTATTGCTATATATAACAGTGTTCCTAGTTATCCTGAGGATAGGGAAGAGAGGAGCAGGTCATTAGTTGAAGCTAGGTAGAGGTTTCTTTTGAAACCATGGCCTGTGCAGCTGGTCCAGTGTCACTGTGAGGGTCACACTACAGCCACCTTCCACAGCAGGAGGAAGAAGGAATGAGGAGATGGAGCCCCTTTCCTGAAATTCCTGCATTTCTGAGTGCTGTCCCTGTTTTTACAGCTCTTTGTTGGTTGCTGCTGGGATGTGGGTTCCCAATGTGGTAAACTTTCCTGGCTCAGAGTATGTTGAGGGTTACGAGACTGTGTCCATCAACCCGGAGGACTTCACTGGCCAAACTGTGTTGATCTTGGGACGAGGGAATTCGGCCTTTGAGACAGCAGAGAACATCCTGGGTGTCACGAATTTCATCCACATGGTGAGCCGGTCCCGCGTGCGCCTCTCGTGGGCCACCCACTACGTCGGGGATCTGAGGTAAGAAACCACTCCTGTTCCCCTTTCTAACGCAGCTGGAATACAAACAAGGAGAATGACTTCTTTCCCAGGCCACGGGCTGGACTGGCGCAGGTGGTCATGGGGGTAACAGGGAAAATACAGGGCCTTCTATAGGTTCTTGGTTTAAAGCAATCCAGGCTGCAGTTGCTGAACAGAGGCTTGGTGAGAGCTCTTTAGGATCTGTGTGAAATAACAGCATGTACACTTGGAAGCTGTAATCTTTAAAATGTACTGGCTCTCAAGTTATTCCCTTGCTTCCAGTCACAGAGGAAAGCTGCTAGTTGGCTACATCCTGCAAGGGCAGCGAGGTTGTGTTACTGATGTTCCTGTGAGCCCTGAAGCTCTGGGGATAACTTTTACACTGAAGAGGAGTTGCGGTGCCTGATAAATGATCCCATTTTCAGCAGCTGAGACAGAACCTCCCTTCCTTACACTCTTGTATTTTCCACAGAGCGATTAACAACGGCCTGCTGGACACCTACCAGCTGAAATCTCTGGATGGGCTTCTGGAGGGTGACCTGGAAGATCTGGCTATTGTTAAGGACAAAAAGGGAAAGTTGCACATCACACTGCGGTTCTACTTGGAGAACAGAAACATCAGCGCGGGTATCGACTCCATCACCCTCCCTCAGGACGAACTGGACAATTTTGCCACCCGCGCACCTTACGACCGTGTCATCCGCTGCCTGGGCTGGAAGTTCGACTTCTCTATCTATAATAGGTGAGGAAGAACCAGGATCTCCATGAAAAAACGTATCTAGGCTGAAGGGCCTGAGTAAGGAGGAAAGGGAAGAGCAGGTTTTCTCCTGGCAGCACTGTCTGGACCTCCGTGTGCTCTGAGCTGCTTGGTGCTGCACAGTCCTTTGTTTATCGTGCAGGTAAGGCTGTGTCCCAGTGGGAATGTGTGTCACTGCCCTCTGACATACAGGCTCTAAGGCTGTGCAGATGGCAGCCATGAGACCTGAGTGACACAGAAAAGCTTGTACTTTTAGAACTTAACGTCCTGACCTGCCAGATCACATGGACAAGGGTTTTTTTTTTTTTTTAATGAGAATGATAAAGGTGCAGATCGCTATGAAAAGGTTTTGTCTGAGAAAAAAATTCCCTGAGGATGCAACCTTCACTCCACCTAGGTAAATCCTGCAGCTGAAAATTATACTGCTAACTTCACTGTCTTCCAAAATTCACTGTCAGTGGCTCAGCTGAGAATTAGATCTTGTCTAGGGCTATCTTGGGATGAACACCCTTACCTTCCAAAGATCCTCATTTTAGTAGTAAATGCCACTGAAGGCAGCAGGGGTAAGAAACAGAATCTTGCAGTGGCTGTAATATAATGAGTATCAGAAACCCTTTTTATTTTTCTACTCCTGTCCTTCCTGATAGCGTCCTCTTCTCTTTTGCACATCAGATCCCTGAGAATAATGCCAGGAAAAGGGAATATTAAGAAGTATCCTCAGATCAAGCCCAGCTACGAGTCCAGAGGTACTCGGGGGCTCTTTATTCTTGGCACTGCTAGCCATTCAGTTGACTTCAGGAAATCTGCTGGGGGCTTCATCCATGGATTCCGGTATACAAGTGAGTACTGGGGTGTACAGAAAGGGCAGAGGTGGAAATTGTCCCTCTCTTTAAAGGAACAATCCATAGCTTACTGCTGGAAAGAGATTGCCCTTGGTCTTGTTCTGGCAGTAAGAAGGACAAAACACAGTCAAGCTGCAGCTGCATCATCTGAAGTGGAGGAGAAGTGACTTGGGGTCATATCTGAAGTTTTTGGTTGTCTGTCTTTGTTTTGTCTTGTGTCTCTCTTGCCTGCTGTCTTTTATTTATGTAACACAATAGATTTCTTCCTGCCAGATGCTCTGCCTCGTGACAGGCTGTGGGTGAGAGGTCTGTGCTGTGGAGTTAAAACCCAGCAGCTGTGGGCAGTAGGGAGAACTTCCTTCTTTATGTATGTGTGCCCATCCTTATCATTAAAGGACTGCTGAGAAGTAATGAAATATCCCCAAGGACCCCCCCACCTCCTCCCCCACCACTTAGCATCACATCAGCTTTCCAAGGGCATCTCCACTGCAGTTACCAGTGACTGGGGTGGGAGATCCTGAGCACAGAGGAGCTGTAAAGGTTGTTTATTGAGTCCTGCTGCAGTGCAGAGATTGGATTTCTTAAAGCATAAGACTGGGTTGTTAAATAAGCTGTTTTTGTTTCTCGCCGTGTCTTAGCTCGGGCAGTCCATCGCCTGTTGGAGAACCGTCACCATGGTGTCCCCTGGCCATCCACAGTCTACCCGATTACACAGCTGACCAACTCCATCATCAAGAGGGTGAATGAGGCCTCAGGCCTCTACCAGATGTTCAGTGTCCTGGCTGACATCATACTGCTGAGAGAGTGAGTGAGTGAGTAATTATTCCCAGCACTGCACTCCATAATTTCATTTCTGTTTCTTTACCATTGCTTCCTGTGGTGCCACCACACAAATCACACTGTTGCTGCCTAAGGATGTTACTGTCCTGTAGGCAGCCACCCTAACCCTGTACCACTGCTGCAACTGGTGTCCACTTGTGCAGACTATTTCTCCCTCTTAAAGGGCTGAAATGTTCCAGACCTTCCCTCTAGGCTTAGAGGTGTAGTACCCTTTTATTGACCTCAGGAAAAAACTTTCCTTGAGTAGTGCTACTGTAGAGAGAATCCAATTATCCAGGAAAACAGTGGTGTCTTGTAACAGTATCTGCAGCCTTCATAAGCTCGCATCAAGTTCATTCCAGATCTGAAATGACCAAACAAAATTACTATCTGATGATTTTTTGGCTTTAGCCTCAACCACCTGAGGGTGGGTTGGATCCCAGCTGGCTTTCTCTGGTGGAAAATTCTGATGGTGTGTTTGCAATTCACAGGAATGCCACAGCATTTGAATACCTGGAGGAGTACCCTATTGGAGTCCTGGCCGAGCTGGAAATGCAGACAGGAAGAAAGGCTCACGATGGGCTCTTTGTCATCATCATGGAGTATGGGAGGAATTTCTCTGGGGCTGACAAGGATGTCTTCTACTACAACCGTGCTGTGGGAGAGGCACAGCATGCCTGGCAGTCCAACTTTTTACACCCTGTTATTTACTATTACAAACACCTCCCAACAGGTAAGCTTTCCTGCTAATTATGTGACACAACCAAAACGAAGAGGGATAAAGATAAATCAAGCCAAAGTGGGGGTGGTACTGGAAGCACTGGAAGCACTTCTGCTGGAAGCACTATCCCCTCCCTTCTCCACTTGCTTCATGTCCATCCTGTGAGACACCCCCCCACCACTGTATGAGCTGAAAAGGAAGCTGAGAGTTGGCAAGAAAGTTCCATTCATAAGACCAGTATGGATAGGGGGAGGAGGGGGATTGTACCGGAGACATCACATTTGAAAATAGGAACAAACACGCATGCTGGAAATTTCCCCATTCTCAAAAAGAGGAACAATTCTTCCTTTTGGCTGGCACCCTATGTGTATTTTGCAGAGCTGACAGATGAAGCTGAACTGTTGATATTTGGCCATCTTGCTGCCAAGAGAAAGCTGCTCTCTGTGGCAGGCCCAGGTCTGAGAGGTCACACAGCCATCCAGGCAGCCAAAGGCAAGGTTTTTGTGAAGAGTGTTCTATCCAGCAGCAAACAGGCTCCGAGTAGACTTCCTTGGGAAATGAGTGTGTTGAAGTCTTCATCCCCAGAAACCCGGGGTCAGGGTCCAGCTTGCCTTGCACAGAAATAAGCATGATGGGTAGCAGCATTAAACGCAGCTTAGCCCATCTGGCAGTCCCTGCCCAGGGGGAACAGGAGTGAAATGACAGGAATGCTGCAGGCAGGGACAGAGGGCAGCTGTGCAGTGGCAGGACTGTTGAGGACAGAGCTGGCAGAGGGGATTGCAAATGAAAGTAATGGATTAAAAGGTCAGGACAAAAGCGGAAACAGCTGTCACAGCTGCTTTCCACTCCCCAAGCTCTTTTTAATGCCATTTTGCTTCTGAGAGACTCCCTTAATGTTCTCTTGGCAGAGCGGGAGATGAAACGCCGTCCCCCAGACTGGCCTCTGCCCCGGCCAGATGCCATCCATCACATTGTGGAGGACTTTCTGACAGACTGGACAGCCCCAAATGCTCACATCCTGCCACTGAGGCGGTTTTTGGAGAACTGCCTCAGCACCGACCTGCGCAATTTCTTTGCAGGTAATTTGAGCACAGGGTCGAGGTGGTAGGAAGAGGAGGAGGAATGTGAGGAACAAGTGACAGGAGTGATCTCCTCTGCAAATAGCTGAGATCTCCCTGTGGTGAGCTGTTTGTCTCACTGTCAGTCACACCTCCTCAATGCACTCACCAGATGGTACCAAGTGCCGTTCTGTGTGTGTGTTTCTAAAGAGCCCTTGCTCTTGTTCACCATTAGAAAAAGACTGGCCCAGGCATGCCAGGATTTAGGGAAGGCCATATAAGGTTGGGTTCAATCATTTTCTAGGTGCAGCTTTCCTTTCTTCTTCATGATCTGAACGTTTCTTTGTGCCATTGTGTACGAGATCTCGTGTACTGGTGATTGGATTGCTTTCCCATGGGAAACGGGAATGCTGTGATGTGAGAGGTGAAGAGCCTCTGCTGCCTCCCTGACCAGTCCGTGACCCAGCTGCAGGAAGCCCATGTGGCACACAGAGGGAAGCCATCTTGGGGCACAAAGAAGATGCCAGATGGATGTAAACTCAAATGCAGCTCCTTTTTCTCTCAAAGTGCAGATTGGAAATTCCTCTCTGCATCTCCTGAGCTCTGCAGAATTAAGTCAATTAGTGTGTGCTGCCAGCCAAGGCAGGGTACTGGGTGGGAAACTCCAGCCGTCTTCCCTCATCCTCTCTGCCTTTTGTTTTGAACGAGTCCCTGATAGTTTATGGGACTATTTCCCTACAGGGTCTTTCCGCTAACTCTAATTTTTGATCCTTTCCCCTGCAGAGTCGTGTTTCCTGTTTGCCTTCACCCATCAGAAGCTGCCTCCCTTCTGCCAGCAGGGGTACTTGAGAATGCAGGGACTGGTGGGGAGCCAGGAGCTCCAGCACCACGCAGTACAGGCTGGGCTGCTCCAGGATTACACTCACACAGACTTTTCGGGTGACAGACCCCCTGACAGCCACGATGGGTCACAGGAGCAGGTGATGAGAGATCATGCAATACCAGTTCGTCCACTGCAGCATCTTGTTAATGCCAAGGATGAGCTTTAACCTTTCTTGCTACACACTGAAATCCATAGGTGCTCTTCTGACAGTACTGTAACAGAGATCCACAGCAGGATTCTGCCCTTTCCAGTGTCCCTTTTCCATCCCCGTGCCTCCCACTGATCATGAGTTGCCAAAGACCTGCTCAGATCTTGCTGTTACAAAGAGGACCAACATGCTCTGAAGGACTGAGTGAAGGACCAAAATCCAGTGATGCTGAGGTTCCCACGTTGTCCTTGCAGAGTTCAGAGTTGCCTGAAGATGGTGTTTGTGCTTTTCTCACTGACCAATATCTGCAGCGATGTACAGAGGTCACAGAAGTGAGTGCAGGAATGCCTGGGAAACTTAAGATGTCACATCCTCCTTCAGAGGTGACCTGCTCACACTCTGTGCCAGCCCAGTGGTGGATCTCTGGACCCTGGATGCTGTACACTGTGTATACTTGAAGATTTGTTTCTGCTTTGAATCCTGAAGTGGTGCTCCAGGCAAACTTCCTGGTATTTTTCCTGCATTTGAGTTGGGGCAATTGTGTAGCTTGAGTGGGGAAGGATGATTTTTTTAGTTACTGTGTAGTTCAGATAATTTATCATTTCCCAGAGAACACTACAAGGGACTCTTTCCTCCATGACAGATGAGTAGCTTGCCTGGAATGCCTGGGACACAGACTTACAGAGTTTGGCTCTGCTGTCCTCATGTTTTTCTTCTCCCACATGAAGCAGCCTGGAAGGTTAGCCCATCTTTTATAAAGCATGACCAATATTTCTCCTGTTTGCACTATGTCCCATCAAGAAAGTTCGATGTTGTTAAAATGCTCCTTCTGTTTTATTCCCCTGCAGTCACCTTGAGATCCTAGAAGGACTGACAGGGAGGCTGCCTGCACTTTACTGCTGCCCCTGTCAGCCACATATGCTTGCCTGTCACCTTCCTGTGGACTCCTTCCATGGCCCTGGAGTTGCAAAACAAGAGCAGTTTTGAGCTTGATCTCATGATGTCCCTATGATTTCTAGGAAATAGAGGAGGGATGACAGGGAACAGGCTTTTATCTCCACATGTTTTTCCAGCCCATTAGCTTCTTGAAAAATGCACACTTTTTCTTCCAGACTGAGGGGGTTGTACCTTACTTGTACCTAAAGCTCTCCCAATCTTCTGAATTCAGCTGCTGTTTCAGTAAAACCCCAGTTCCTTGGAGAGGCTGGGGAGCCGAAGAGGTGAAGGAAGTGACAGAGGAGTTCCTGCTTTCTTTGAGAACACTGGGCTGTGCAAGCAATGCTGTTGCTGGAAGGTAGTGCCTGTTCAGGTGCAGCTGGAGAGGGAAACAATCACCTCAGCTGGCATCAATCAGCATCTTTCTGTGGGCTTTACATTCCATTGTCCCAGCTCCAAGGCCAGTCCAGGAATGGCTCTTGTGGCTTGGAGTGGTCTGGGTGGTGCTACTATTTGCTACATCCTTGGCACCATGAACTTTTTATTTTGGGATTGTCCAGGGGAAGAGGGCCTATGGCTGAACTGGATTGACCAGCTGTCACCAAGAGCCTGTTTCATTTGTTCCCTCTACGCACTGGCACAGAGTACATCCCAGTTGTACCTACAGATGTGCACATTCTCCAGATGTTTCCTCTTCCATACTCATATTCCCCGAGGAGATTGTGGATCTGTATTTATTGCCTTAAATTGTGCTTCCCCTTAGAACAGCAATGGTTGAAAAAACTGGCACCCACCAACAGTGCCAGCATGCACTGTGCACATCTCCCAGCCTTGGATCTTGTGAGTTAAAACTCAAGAGGTTCTCCTGCCACTTGCTTCCAGCAGGACGTGGGGAGTAGGGATCCAAATCTCCCTGCTTTGGGTGCTGCCGCGTGAACGTTGCTCTCAGCCTCGCTCCTGTTGAGTTCCTCTGATGCTGGAGCTGGCAGGGAGAGGGAGTGCCAGCTCCAGATCATTTTCCATCAGGCACGGTGCTTACAAAGGCTGGGGGATGGCATGGGCCGTGCTGGTTTGTGGTCACCCCTGAGTACAGGGCTGCAGGTTGCTTCCGGTGCCCTGCCCCACTGGGTACGTTTTTGAAGGGCGTTAGTTGCTGTCTGGGGGATTGTACAGTTGTGTGCTTCCAGCAAAGCTTAAAGAAGCGGGTGGCCCTTTGCCTAGCCTCAATCCGGACAATCTGAAAAGACCCAGCAGTCACCGGGACCGGGAATGAGACCGAGACCGAGAGCGGCACCGGGAGCGGCATCGGGGCCGCCGGGCCCGCGCCACGTGCGGAAAGCGCCTCGCGGCTCGTGGCTCATTGGAAGGCTCCGCCGCCAATCAGCAGCCAGGGTTTGCCCCACGTGGCACATCCCACCGTCCCCTCCAGGGGCGGGGCGAAATGCTCTAACGGACAGGCGCAGCAGCCAATCAGAGGTGCCCGGCTCTTGGGGCGGCAGCCAATCGGCTGGGAGGGCGGCTTGCCCGTTTGTCGCAGCTTTCCGGCGGCGGCGGCCAATCAGCGCGCGGGTGGGCGGGGCGCCGGCCGGAAGCTCGGTGTGTGCGGGTCACCTCCGCGGCCGGGAAGGTGCGGGCGGGGCGTGAGGGGAGCGGGGCCCTCCTGCCCGTGCCCTCCTGCCCTTGGGCTGGGGGAGCAGCGGGGCGCTGCGTCTGGGACTGTTCTCCCCCGCCGGGTTGGGGGGCGGGGGCCCCGTGCCGCTGCTGGCACATCAGCTGGAGGAACCCCTCGCTGTCGGGGCAGTGGGAATCCCCTGGCCTGGGTCTGCCCTGTGCGTGGGAAGGAACGGGCGGTGGGGGCCGCTCTGCTCTGCAGAGGGACACGGGGAACTCTTTGTCTGGGGCTGTCTCCCGTAAACGGGGAGGAGGCGGGGTCCAGCTGGGGGCCCCGTGGCTGTGGGGCTGGAGCTGCCGAGGGAGGGCAGGGGCTGGACACAGGGGCAGGAAGCCCTCCCATGTCATATCCCATAAACTTCTGGCCTGGACACCTCCTGGCCTGGGGGCAGGCCTGCCGAGGGGACTCGGAGCAGGGCGCTGCTGCAGTGGGCTGCACCCACCCCACCAAGCACCTCTCCCCACAGATGGCCCAGAGGCTGGCGCTGCAGCGGCTGCTGGCCCTCCCCGTGCGGGCCCCCCTGGCATCCCACGGCAGGGCCTTTGGCACCTCAGCTGGCCGCAGGAGCACTTTCAACGTGCAGGATGGTAGCGACTTCCAGGACCGGGTGGTGAACAGCCCCAAGCCTGTTGTGGTGGATTTCCACGCGCAGTAAGTTCCACCCGTGGCTCTTGCACCCCTCTCCACCATCACCCGTGCAGGTGTGACTTTCCTGATGTGGTGGCACTCTGGGCACCCCGTGGAGGAGCATGCCTGAGGGCTTCTCAAGCTGTGGAGTCTGGTGTTGGAAGACGCTTCTGCCCATCAGGCTCAATGCATAACGATTTCCCTCATAGCTACACCCTGCAGCAGTGTCAATCAGGAGTGCCAGGAAGGGATTCCTCAGGGTGGCATAGCTGCACCCTCCAGGTGTTCAGTTGTTACCTCAACCCCAGTGTTGCATCATCCTACAAAAGGTGCCTCAGGAAAAACCTGATAACTGCCTTATGTGGATTCATGGATGAAATGTCCTCTAAGAAACATTAAAGTTTGTTAACAGCCATGGAGAGCACTTGCAATGCCTCACTGTTGTCGTGTTGTGTCTTTCCATGTTTCTTAAAGCTGCATGGTTTTGAGACTCTTTATGTGTTAATAATAGCCATGTGACACCACTGACAGCATTTGCCATCAATAAAAATGCTGTCATTATCCTGCCAATAAAAATATTCCTAGATGTTATCTGCTGGATTAACAATACTGAATATCTTTGGGTTTTTCATGTATTTTCATAGTCCTCCAGTACTGTCATGTGTGAGCCTGTTACAGCTGATTTGGGACAAACAGAATACAAATCAGCCAAAAAACTTCTAAATAAACCAAACTGAGAAACCAAAGGGATCATCCAGGGAGGAGAGAACAATTGAAGCCTCAAACCTGATACAGAGCTTTCTTAACACCTTTGACAGCTCTGTTGTTGGAGAAATGTTTTTTCTAAGCTGTGGTTCAGGAATTGTATTTCCAGGCTGGCTCTTGAACAGAACAGCAGTGGTGGTAAAGGCACTGGAGTACCAGCACACCTTCCATGGCTGCTGCTGCACCTGCTCCTCCTAATGTCCCCTCTCTTTTCTTGCTCCATCAGGTGGTGTGGTCCTTGCAAGATCCTAGGCCCCAGGCTAGAGAAGCTGGTGGCCAAGCAGGAGGGGAAGGTGCTGATGGCCAAGGTGGACATTGACGATCACACAGACCTTGCTATCGAGTACGAGGTAGGAGGTGGAAGAGCACTGGCTTTCTTTGGCTGGCAGTGCAAAATTGTCTTCCTGGGGAGAGCTGTGCCTGCACAGCAGCAGTGTTGGAGGGGAGGGGAGGCCCAGAGCCTACGGGTTCAAGATTCATTGGGTCACTTGTTAGTAGGTGCATTTTGCTGCTGAGCTCTGCTCCAGTTCTGCTGGTCGTGCTCAGCATCCCCACCTCTAACTCTGCAGGGAGGTGTCCTCTGGGCCTTGCAGGCATCTGTCAGTGTAAACACTTCCTGGCCTCGAGGAGCCTGGAACACACACGGCGTTCTGCTGTGAGCTGAGGCTGCTCAGGTGCAGGGCAAGAACATGAAGTAACAAGCCCCACTCTGCTTCTGGTTTTTTGTGCAGCCAGCCTGTCCTCTCTTTCCTTTCCTTGTTCAGGATCTCTAGCTGGGTCATAATGTCCCATCCTTAAGCCACAGCACAAGGAGACACAGTAAGTTTTGTTTGGACAGGTAGAAGCCAGGTCAGAAAAAAAACACATAAAAGGAGCACATGTCCTGCTCTTGAAAGGAGAGGACATTGGTGTAAGCATGTGACATTACTGCTGGCTATGTCTCCTGTGCTGCCTTTCTCCCAGGAAGGAGCAGAATGACTGGAGAAGGCCGTGGCTTTAGTTTGCATGATTCATTTATTTGTCCCTCTATCAGTGATTAGGTAGTTTAGGAAACACAAAAGCCCCTCTGAAGGCCGTACCTGCCTCTGTTGTCTCTCCTTGTAAACAACCACGCTGCCCATGGAGTTGGGGCATCCTGCTGTTATGTTTTACAGGGAAAAAAAAAGCTTCATTTTTACTTGGGTATCACGCAGATGGATCTGCTCCCCCTCTGCAGATGGAAGTCCTGCTCCCAGGGTGACAACTAGCACGGCAAGCTCCTCAAGCTGCCCTGAAAAGTGTGAACCATCTCCTGAGCAAGCTGTCAATTTGTTGAGCCTGGAGAAGATGCTGTATGCCATTCCCATACCCTGCTGAGCCAGAAGGAGATGGAAGTGGAAACAGCTTGTTCCCTCCCACTCTTTCCCCAGGGAGACCTTTCTGCCTGTGCTGTGGTGGCATGTCCACACAACTGGTGGCCGCAGTCATGACTTGCAGCTCCCGCAAGCTGAGCACGAGAGCCTCCGATGCTCTCCAGGGTGGAAGCATGCTGGCAGATACACTCTGGGCCAAGGAAGATGGCTGCTGGCTCCTGAGCAGGGCTAGCTGCTGCAAGCCCAAAAGCTGCATAGCTCAAAGGGTGCTGGTGAGAAGTTGAAGAGGGTGAGGTGGTTTTAGTGATGATCTAAAAGTGTGTAAATCCTAATAGATGCAGGGAAGGCTCTGGTAGCAACCACATTAAGGAGAAGAGAATAGAGATTATTAGCTCAACTCATGTATTGTTCCAAGCCTTCTAGTCGATAGAATTAGCTGGGATTACAAGAGGATAATCTCAGATGAGTGGAAACGACAAGCAGGGTGTGTGCATGCAGAGAAAGGTCTGTGAAAAGAGGCTGGAAGTCCCGAGTTGGGTTTGATGACGCGCGGCTTGTCCTCTTCCACCGGATGCACTGCCTGCTGTGTGTGTTTGTGTGCAGGTAGGACTGAGGCTGCAGGGAAGGGTCAGCTTCTAGCAGTTCATTCTGGAACCTTATATACAAACACGATGGAGTTTTTGTTTTGCAAGAGGGCCTCCTCCACTTTTGAAGTGATGCATGTGTGTCTTGTCTTGGCTGTTACCCCTGTGGCTGAAACACTGTCCCTAGACAGTGTCTGCAAGTACCATAGCTGCAAACAGGTAGGGGGATAGGAGAATTTTTTGCTCAGATCATTTGAAACATCCTTTCCGAGGCAGAAGTTTGGTTCATGGGCTGAGCATGTGCTTGGTTTTGCTTCGTCTTCTGGGAAGTTGCTGTGTAAGGAGAAGTGTAAGGGCTGATGGGAAGGCACCAAGGTGAGATCAAAGAAGGACCAAATAGAGTGTCTGTGAGAGATCAGAAAAACCAAGGGTGGTATTCAGGAGGGATCAGAAAACATTTGTTTTAAAGCCATTCCATTGGGGATCAGATGTCTGCACGCTGAGGAAATCTTTGTTTCGGGGGTTTTCAGTGTCCATGCTACCCCCACAATTCCTTCACTAGCTGCCAGGAAGTCTCCCTCCCTCCGTGTTTATTCCCCTGCCCACGCACACACACAGCCCCCAGCTTGCTGTCTGCTTGCACAATGTCCTCTTCAGCAGCCTCCTTGGCTCAGGGGGAGGCAGCGGGAGGGGGAGACCCCCTGGAAGAGCTGAGGAATGCTGGCGCATTCCTTTATACAAGCCCTTGGCTCTCAGCCATCCTGGCTTAGCACAAAGCACGGATGCATTTCCTGCAACTAGCAATGTCCCCAGTGCCCTTCCCCATCCTGTTATGCCCAGCACAAAAGTTCTTTCTCTGGGGACTCCCTGTTTTATCTAACACCTTTCATCTCTGGTCGTGGCCTTTCTCCACTGCTCCAACCAGCTCCTGACCTCGCGCCTCAAGAGCAGAAAGGCAGAAGAAATACTTTTGTTTATCTGCAGTCTCTTAAAATTCTTTAGATTCATCTCTTGCCTTGGCCAGTTGCCTCTGTGTGTGGTGACTGGGAAAGGGCAGCCTCTTCTCTGGCCACTGTGGGTGGGCAGCTCAGGAGAGCTGCTGGGTATAGAGATGGTCATTCATCAGTGGAGCTCTATCCTTTTACCTCCTCACTTAGAGGCCTGGGTGAAATCCTTCCCCCTTCTCCAATGTGTGGCATCTGAGCTTGTATAAAAGTTTCAGATGGGAGAGAATTCCCTTGGTACGGGTGTTGCCAGGAATAACCTGGATGGCCATGCTTGTTTATTTATCTGTGTGGTCAACACTAATCAAAAGCAGACTGATTTTTTCTGTAGAAATGCTCTTGAGGGAGGAGGAAAGTTTGTTTAGGTTCAGTGCAGATGGGACCCAAAAAAATGGCGGGGGGGAAAGAAAAAATGCCCTCAACTTTGCATTCTAGAAATTCCCATGACATTTGTTTCTCAACCAGCAAAACAAAGTACATGCTCCATTAACAGGCTGCCCTTGCTGCAGCTGGCAGGAAGGAAGCTGACAAAATCACCTTGTTTTCTGAGCAGAGGAAAGTTGCTCTGTGACTCTTGTTCTTGTCTGGCTCTGCAGCACCAGCCCCAAACCTTCCACTCTTTCTTGGGATTTGCTCACCTGCACAAAGAGAGAAAGAGACAGAGGGATTGAGGCCGTGTGAAGCTCATGGATGCACTGGTCAGCCTGCAGGGCCTGGCAACATGGTGTTGGCTGCTTCTCTGTAGAGCTTCCAAGAGTAGTTGCCTGTTCTCACCCAGGCCCTAATAGGAGCCAGCTCTTGTTTTTTTTGGATGGAACCAGAGCAACTGTGCTCGATGGAGGTTTGCCCTTCTCAGGGAGGGAGCAGTTGAGTGCAATGCATCCTTTCTCTCTCCTAAAATCGCAAGGGAATGTGTTGGCACCATCGCCAGTGCTGGGGCCCAAGCCCTCTGGATCTGCTCCCTGCAGTCACTAGGAGGAGCTGAAGATTGTGTGCTGAGCAGCCCTGACGCTCCCATCCCTTCCGATGAGACTGCACAAGCCCTGAAGGACACTGCAGGGAGCCACGCTGGACTGCCCGGCTGGGAGCGGGTGGGAAGGAAAGACAAAATGTCCCTTTCATCTCAGGCTCCCAGTGGGAGAAAAGCCAGCCCTCTGATGAGTTTCCAGAGGGATTTGCAGATCTTTGTTGGCAGCAGGGCTGGCAGTGCACGCGGGAAGGCCCCGCAGGCTGGAGGAGAGTTAGCGGGCAAGATAAGGACAGGATGTGTTTTGGAGGGGAGACTTTGCAGAGATAAGGGCATCAAAGCTTTGGGGTCAGAAATGTGATCAGATCTTCCACTGCTGCAGCTCTCCAAGCTCTGGTTGTTCCTTCTTTCAGTCATGTCCCTGGGGTCTCTGCTGTCACCAGTCAACCAGCAAGTCCCCGGGGAGTGTTGTCATTTCCAACACTGTTCTCTTGTATAATTCCCAGAAAACTTTGTTCTGAGCTAAAAAAGCAGTGCCTAGAGCAGCACAGCTGCCTGCTAGCTCTGGTCAGAGGGACTTTCTCACTTCTTACCTAATCACCAGGGATCTGCAGTGAATGGCCACTGGTGTGTGACCAGATAAACCATTGAAAGCAGAAGTGGGAAGGGAGGAAGGGTTGGAGGGGATTGTCATTGCCATAATATGATGGAGCAGGAAATCTGCTTGTGCAATGGTGGGGCGGGTTAGGATTAGAGCTCCAGTCCTGTCTGGAGAAGAGCCCAGGTCCAGTCTGGCTGTAAAATGTCCAAAGGTCATCATGTCTGAGAGGTGTCCTAGATGTGTTTGCTTATGATAGGACAAAAGGGAAGGAGAAGAAGCATTTGTACTGGAGATGAGCCTTACCTTGTATTAGTTTCGGTTTTGTCTTTAAAAATTTGGGTCTTATTTGAATTCAAAAAGCAGCTCAGCCTTGACTTGAGCAGTGTGGTGTAAGTCAGTGCAGAGATGAGGCCATAGGGAGAGGAGGAACATGGAGCTCCGCTGGCCTGTTTCGAGAGTGGACGTCTTGTCCTAGAGCAGTGCGTGCTCAGCTCCCTTGTAGCCACTTCCTTAGACTTCCATTGAGGGTGCAGCTGGCTTCCTGCAGGCTTTGCTCACCTGTCTCCCTGTTTCTCTTGCCCCAGGTGTCAGCAGTGCCAACTGTGCTGGCTATGAAGAACGGAGACGTTGTGGATAAATTTGTGGGCATAAAGGATGAGGATCAGCTGGAGGCATTCCTCAAGAAACTCATTGGAGCCTGAAGTAAAAGGGTGGCTGTACCTCTGCCTCTGGACACGTCCATGTTGTGCATTCCTTGCCTGGGAGAGCTGAGGGCAGGTCAATTGCCTGCTCTAACAACCCGGGGTTTTCTTCTGTTTTGGTGTTTTTAGGAGACGGAAAATGTTGTAACCCTTCCCTCCTTCTCCCCCTTCTCATGATCAGCAGTAGCTGTAAAGGGCACTGAGGAGCGGGGCTGCTTATTCTCAAAACAGGGAATGTGGCTGGAATTAGGAGCCTGTGTTTATCAGCCAAAAGCTGACGTGCAGAGCTGCTGCTGCTGCTAAGAGGAGGAATGTTTTTCTCTTTGCCTCACATCTGATAGCCCAGAGCAGAGGGCAGCTGCTCCCTACAAGATGATGGTACATACCTGCCCTGGGTGGGTTTGTTTAAAGCTGAGAATGCCTCTGCCTTGTCTGTGAAACCTGTCTCTTGTCCTCTGTCCTTGTGCTGCTGGGACAGGTACATCTCCTCCACAAATCCATGGGCTCCCATCATAATTTTATAAGAGAAAACAGGGATCTCCTTTTGTATGTCTGCAATAGAGAACTTTTATCAGTCACTGCTGTCTAGCTGGGAGAATAAAACTTGATTCTCAGAAATCTGTCTGTCCATAGAGGTGAGTTGGGAATATCAGCAGCACGGTTTCTAATGATGGTAAAGTGCAGGTTATGACTTGATCCCTACTAAAATGTAATGTGCTGAAAAGCAAAGTAGGGGATTAATTCCATGGCTGCCTGTAGGACCCCCTTTGTGTGCAGGATCCAGGGGGCCAGAGGGAGGACTCACCTCTCATGCACAGAGGAACCTCTCATTGCACACAAGGAACCTGAGCTGTGCTCATTCCCCCTGTGCTTTTCTTGCCCCCTCCCTGCCTGTGGAGCCTGAGAGTCTCCCTGTTGTGAATAATTAAATGTGCTCACACAGGTGAGCCCTGCCAGAAGGCAGCCTTTTGACTTCAATTGCCCTGACCTTTGGACTAAGGGTGCCGGTTGAGTGCTTCTATCTGAGCAGCCTTCAGTCCTTCCAACCTCTTCCTCCTCCTCCTCCTCCTCACATACCCCTGTTTCCTGTCAACCTGGCTTCTGAGTGCTCCCAGCCTCTTGTGCTTGCAAGGCAGAGTACAGCACCAGTACTGATGACTACTGTACTGTTTAATTCCAGCTTGCTTATCTAAGCTGCATGAGAACATTGTAAGTGCTTAATAACCATGTACAAGCTGCTTTTTTTATTTCACCACAGCTTCTGTTTCCTTCACTCTTAAATCTGCTTTGGCTTTGCTCCATTTCACCTCCCTGGCATATGAGCAGTGAGGTAAATTTTTTTCTGCACCTCTGCAGTAACAATTTATGACCTTTGAAGGAGCCAGGCGAGTGGTGATCCAAGTTCTGCTGCAACCACAGTGCTGCTGGCATCACTGCTCCCACCTGCTTCTGTCACCCTGGGGCCTGAGCTGCAGCACAAGGTGGTACTGGTCCCCTGAGGTGGGTGCCTCCCATTTGGGCTGGGCTGACCTCACCGCTGGCACACTGCTAGAGGTGATGTCACTTGGATGTAATCTGGTAAAGAACTGTTGGTCAGTTGCGGTCAATAAAAACTGGCATTTCATTTTACTCTGGAGACCACAGAGGCTGTGCTGCTCCTGACCTCCTCAGGTTTCAGGCTGGGCAATTTCCCCTGCAGTTTCAGTGTTCCTGCCCAGTAAACACTTCTAGTAAAGACTCTCCATTTTCCTGCAAGAGCAGGAAAAGTAGGGGAACAGCGTCACATACCCGGCAATAGTCAACTTTCTTGCCTTACCATCGTACAGAACAGGAAAAAACACTGTGACTTTGCATTGTGTAATTACAGGCAGTATAAAATAGTTATTTTATTGCTTCCTTCTAAGGAAAAGCAGAGCTAAAGTGTCACTCAGCTGTTAAAGTGCCAGCACACTTTAGGGTGCATTGTGTGAAAGTCACAACTGTTTCTTTGAGATAAATGCTGAAGACTCCCGTAGGTGGTGCCCTGTGGGAATCCTTCAGAACAGTGTAACAGGTGGACAGGAGGAGGAGGGCTTTGGGGACAGCTTGAGATTCCCCAAGCACTTTGCAAGGTTTTCACCACAGGACAGGAAAGAACTCGGAGCAAAAGAGTATTTTCTGTGCCAGGTTTTTAATTCAGCTCCCTGTTTGCCAACTGCTGGGGAAGGCTTCAGGGATTCCCACAGCGGTGTTAATAACAGGAGGTGCAAGCAGGAAGCAGTGCCAGCAGTGTATTTATGTAGTGGTTAAAGAGGGGTTGCACAGCAATTTTCATGCCACCTGAATGTGATGTTGGTCTTCCCCGACTGAAGGGAGCTGAAGCAATGGGTAATTCCTCAGCAGTAGCTGTATTTTCCATGTCAGCTGGGAAAATGTTTCCTCTCCAGTGAGGATGCAGTTTGTTTTCGCTTTTGGAGTTAAGCTCATCGAATCCTCCTCTGATCTGTCAAGCATTTGCTCTCCTGCCCCAGCCTGTCTATATTACAGTAGCTTTCTCAGCTCTTAATGCTCCTTGTTTCTATTTTAAGAGGACGTGGCAGTCAGTGCCTTCCCAAGGGGAGCAAAGCTCAGCTAAGCCCGCTTTTCTTCCCCATGTATGTTTTGAACCCAGCGCCAAGGTCCCCCCAAGGATCAGGCAAAGTGCCTCTGTCCTCACAGTCTTGTCCAAGGCACCTGATTCCAGGCAAGCAGAGGTTTTCCATTCGTTTCTGTTGGCTTTACACTTGCATCAAGCCCTAACACAGCTGCTCCTCTCCCCAAGATGTTTGTGCCTGCCTACTGAACGCTGAGTTAATCTCCAGCTGCTCTGGCTCATAGTGAATATCTGCAAGGAGGGAGGGAGAGCTTTGCTGTCTTCTCTACTGGAGGTGCTGTGCCAGGACCAGCTTCAAGGCCTGGTAGAGGATGGAAAATTCAGGTTGCTTGGCTTGTAGCACACAGTGGGCTGTCTATATGTGGTCTTCTGAAGGGGATAGTTTGGGCCAGTTTGGTTCCAGTGAGATCTGACTTCGGCAGCCTGGCCAGTAAATCCTTCACTTTATCAACAAATAAGATTCCTCCTGTGCAAAGAACAAAACAAAGACCAGCTCCATGTCAACAGGGAAATGGCCCCCACTGACACTGCCTTTTCACCAGCCCAGCCAGGCTGTTGGCCTCAACAGTTTGTTAATCACTTTGAGCTTCCCCTTACACACCTCGTTTTTCTCATCCCAGTAATTAAAGGATTCAGACAGAATCAGCAATGAAATTCTCCAGCCCTGCAAGGCTGTTAGCAGCAATGTTAAGCTCAGTGTAGTTCAAAACTGCTGCTAAATGGTGGCAAGTGCTTGCTGGGAGTTTGCTGCAAGTTAAAGAGTAACAGCAGCTGCAATATTCTAGTCAATAAAAAGGTAAGATAAAACTACCAGAGGCTTGACTTCCAGACCAAAACCAGGCTAGGTCACCTGTTACACAGTCTGTTGTCCTCCTTACCTGCCCCTGCAACACACTCCGGCTCAAGCTGTGGTTTAACTCCAGTCGACAACTAAGTAACCAGGCAGCTGCTCACTGACACTTCTCCTGGTGGGATGGGGAGGAGAATCGGGAAAAAAAGGCAAAACCATGGGTTGAGATAAGAACAGTTTAATAATTTAAATAAAGTAAGATATAAGAATATCCTAATAATACTTGAAAACTACAAAAAGAGAGAGAAAACACAAGAGAAACAAGTGATGCAGAATATAATTGCTCAGCACTTGTCTGATTCATGCCCAGTCTGTTCCTGGGCAGTGATTGGCTCCTTCCAGGTAACTTCACCAGCCATATACTGGGCATGGTGCTCTGTGCCATGGAATATCCCTTTGGCCAGTTTGGATCAGCTCTGCTGGCCATGCTCCTTCCCAACTTCTTATGTAGCTCCTCACTGGCAGAGCATAGGGAACTGAAAAGTCATTGATTTAAAGTAAGCACTCCTTAGAAGGAAGTAGAGCATTGATATGTTACCAGCATTATTCTCATAAATCCAACACACAGCACTGCACTGCCTACTAGGAAGAAAATTATCTCTGTCCCAGTCTAAACCAGGACACTGTCCATCACCACACAGGGGTGGTGTTCTACTGCTCTTTTCAAGGATGTGGGGTGCCCCTGTGAGCTTTGTGGTTTCTCTGCCTCTGCAGCTCTGTATCTTCAGCAACACTTTTCCCCTTAAAACCTTTCACAGGCAAAAACCAACAACTTGCACCTCTCAGGAGAGTGGTAGCCACAGGCTGGATGTGGTTTGGAGGGGGCTGCTGTGCTGAGCCGTGCCTGGTTGCTTTTTCTTTCTGTTCATTCTGCCAGCCAGGGAAGGATGGAGGCAGGAGCAGCAGGGGAAACCCTGAATTTTTTACACCAGAGGAGCCAAATGGGTGAATACAAGAGGCCGTGGGGAGAGATAAGAAACGTGTCAGCCCACATCCCAAGGGGAATGGAGTGAGGAGAAACCCTGGCTGCCTTCCTGGTGGCAAGGGGTCCCCGGTGGGCAGTGAGACAGGGAAACATCCTACAGGGAGAGGCCAAAGGGGGACACAGAAGCCACTCGTGTCCTGAGGGAGGAGGACAGCTGGTAGCTGCAGGCAGCAGGGCAGCACCCAACTTCCCACCTCTCATTGACTATTCCTAGGCCCTCATGATCCAAATAGTCACAATAAAAATGCACTAAAACGGATGGGTTTTCTCCATGGCCTGCATGCTTCTGTGAAGTAAGGTACCTGTAGTTGTATAAATAAGTGTGTTTATCTACTCACATACTCTTGTTCTCTGTTGTGAAAAGTGCCAGGAGTTTTTGTGACTCACAGATGTCCCCAGCAGCTGTAGCTGGTGACAGAAAAGGACAGGGGCCAGCCTGCTGGCTCTCCCACCCAAGGCAAGGCTGAGCTCTCTGTACCCTTCTCAGCTACTACATGCTCCTCTTTGCTCTGCTGCTAAAGACACCCTGGCTCCATCTCTCTTGCGAGTGGACAAGTGGTTGAGCAATTTCCTGAAAAACAGGAAATTTTTGCAGTGAGAGTCCTCAGAAATACTGACTTCAAGTCATCCAGGGGGTACAACGTGCCCGAGAGATTTCGGTGTTTTCCAGAGATGGTGACCTCTGGTCACCCGTGTGGCTGCAGCTCCTCCATGCCAGCCCGACACAGCTGTCAGTAAGAGGGTGTTTGTCCCGGTGGGCTCTGCACACGGAGCTCCATGGCCTCGGGAAGGAGAGGAGCTGCATCCCCCGGGGTTGCTGTCTTGCTCCATCATGAGGCAATAACACTTCCTGCAGGGCCCGTAGCCGCGGGCACAGGGACTGCACAGCTCCTTCCCTCGCAGGTGGCTTTACCCGCGGGGCCGTGGCACTGGCAGCGGCAGGTAACAAACCCAGCCCTGGGTCTGGCTGTCGCAGCGGCTGGGATGGAGACGGAGCAGTGCAAGCTCCAGCACGCCTACTGGTATTTATACAACATAGTTTTGCTTTAATCTGGCTTTTTAAGTAAACTGTCAAAGCCCTTTCTGTTCACTTGTTCACTAGGAACCTTTTTCTTTCTTTTTTTTTTTTTTTTTGACTGCAAGTTTTGTCTTTCAAAGCTTGGCTAGTTTTGAGTGATGCCGAAAACTCCCATTTACAGTGGCTTTTTGTTCTGTGCTGGTATTGTTCAGGCAGAAGTGGTTGTTTTCTTTTCGTCCTGGCATAGCTCAGAAGTGACTGCATAGTCTGAGCTCAAACTTTCTAAAAATACTTACCCGTGAGGAGAGATCCAGCATGGCAGTGTTCAGACCCAGAGATTAACGCCTTGGAAAGGTGCAGTGGTCTGAAAAAGAAGCCAGTGGCAGTGTCCTGCCAACTCTGGTCACCGTAAGCCCTGGAGCGTCAACACGTGGCAGGCAGAGAGGATCTGCAGAGGGCTGTGGATCTCTGAGGCACCAGGGAAGTCTACCCAGTGCCTGCAGAACCAGCCCAAGGGAAATACTTTCTGTGGAGAGGCTATAGGGTGAATCAGAAGTCATAGAGAGAAGTGCTCCTTGCTGCTTGGAGAAGCAAGGCTGAACAATGAGCCTGCTCCTCACCAGAGGTTGGTCTTCATAATCACATCCTCCTGTTGGAGCTGTGAGATGGCTCTGGGGGAAGGGAAGATGACAGGGACTGAGCAGAACAGAGACCAGATATGTGACAAATTGCAGGAAAGCATGTGGGAGCTCCTTTTTGTCCTGCCACTGGCTGATTGCAGGAAGCTTCCCAGGTGACAGCTTTAGCAGCTGCTGGGACAGGAGACGTTATTGTTCTGCACTCGTGTTTATGGCTGTGCCAGTTTTTGGCAGGAAGCTACAAAACAAAACCCCCATATTCTTCCTTCTTGCTTGCCAGGTCTGCTCTCAAGGGGCTGATCCTTCAGCCTAGCTATTTCAGCTTAGCTCACTACCTGAGGAGATCCAACTTCCCAGCCAGGCCAGCTCCCATGGGCTTCATCCTAAAATCCTGGCAGGAGCATGGAGACTTTTCAAAGAGCTCAGGAAAGATTAAAGGTTGCTGCTGTCTCACCTACCACTGCATTTCTCATGTGCTGGTTACCCAGCACTCCAACCCCCTTGTACCTGTCTGGGCCCTGTTTAGTTCTTGTTCCCCTTTCCCTGGCCTTGGGATCAAGTTCTGTTCTCAGTTTTTTGGCAGCTCTCAGGAGGAAGCACATTTGGGGCTTTCTTAATCAGGCGTTGCAGCTGAAGGCAGAAGCTGGCAGCATCCTTGAGATGAGAGGATGCAGGAACACAGGGGACCCGTCACTGCTGGTCTCACTGGAGCCCACGGCACAGAAACTGGCAGCACGTGGCCACGTTGCAAGCAAACTCCTTAGGCTGCTGTCATCTCCCTGTTCTGCTGCTCCCCCGCAGTGCTGTGCCTCCCTGTGACATTTTGTCCAGCCCATGGTGGCCAGCAGCACATGACTGACCCAAGGGCACAGTTCCCAGCCTCGTTTCTCCAGCTTGCAGCTGGGGTCATGATGGCTAAGTTCTGCCAGTGTTACATCCCAAGCCCTGTTTCCCTGCCTCCTTTTCCTTCCCTCCCTGGGGTTTTACACTGAGGCCAGGAATGATGGTCACGTCCCCTCCAAGGAATCAACAGGCTGTGGCATTTCCGTTGAGGGCGGAATCTAAGGCTGCTGGCAGCAAATGCCTCTGCCATGGAGCTGACGAGGCAAGGAGGCTGGTGTGTCACTGGCTCTGCTAAGGGGTGTCAGCCGGGCTTTTCCATGGACCGGATGCGCCCGCTGTTGTAATCTCACCTGGAGAGTGCCTGGCTGTGGTTCAGCCCCTGCCACGCTTGCCTGCGCCTGTAATCTCCCAGGGTTTTGCAAGCGCCGTCAGCCCACAGCGGGGGAGCTGCAGGGAAGGCACAGCGCTCGGCTGATTCAGCCGGGGAGCTTCTGTCCCAGCTGAGTCAGGCCTTATTCCAGCATCTCCGTGTCCTGCTGCAGGGGGCTATGTCTACACATTGCAGAACTGCAGGAGCCTCACAAACTGGGTCTCCCCAGCACTTCTGCCCCTTTGTCCCCCGCCCCAGTCCAGCATCCCAGCCAAAGCTGCTCCTGCTGCGGCTGCTTCCTCTTCGCGGGACTGCTGTGCACAAACAGCTGCATCGTGTCAGCCCGGCGGGCTGCACTGCCCTGATAAATGACCCAGTTCCCGAGAGCAGGGACGGAACTGCCAGTGTACAGCTCCCTAGGCTGAGGGGAGGGCAGCAGAAAGCCGAGCTTCAGGAACCTCACTGTCCTCATCCCATCTGTCTCCCACCATTGCTGTGTCTCCCAGTGTCTTCTCTTGCCACACACAGAGCAGCATCCAGCATGTCTAAAGTCATAACTCCTGCTTTGCAGAGAGGGTGAATGGAAGCACCGCTGGCACTTTGGAAAGCCGTGGCCAATCCCTTGGAAAGAATCTGCAGAGGCTGAGTGCCTGCAGATGGTATCCTCATAACGATGGAGAAGCAGCCTCCAGCCATCACCCACAGCACCTATCAGCAGCCCAGCAGCTTGGGCTGGGGACACTGGAAGATGAAATTCTGCCCTACAGGGTGTTCTCTTGCCCCATTTCTGCACCAGCCTGCACTGGCTGTCCTTTCTCACATCAGGGCAGGGGGATGGGACAGGAAGGCCCTCATTATCCAGGGCTTGCTAATTAGACGGGAATGTTATCTCCAGCCCAGATGTCAGCGCTGACCTCCCTCTGACCTTCTTCTAGAAATCAAAACAGACACAACTCTGTTTGTTTTAAAATAAGAAAAATAAGGCTTTGGGGTGAAGCAGGAAAACCTGGCCTTGAGGGTACGTCTGGGGAGGGAGGAGGGCACACAACCAGATAAGCCTGGTGAGGTTCTCCAGGCTGCCGAGCTGGGTGGGACTGGCCACCGTGCCCTGGGCAGAGAACAAAGTCCCATGACTTGTGGTGGCTGTGCACGTATTGTGGGCCCTTGAACCTATATCCAGCAGGGGTGTTGGTGCAGACACAGCTTCTTGTCCCATCACAACCCATGGGATCCCAACTGGGTCCTGAAGATCCAGATGTTGAGCTAATAGGGAAGATCAACTGAGTTTGTATTTCACATCATTGCCATGCCTTTGGGATTAACAAAACAGTCTCAAAAGGAAATGTAGATCCCTGGAATAAATTCTGCCTTTCAAACCTGACATGAATATCTTTTCCTCATGCCACCTAAGCAGTCCTTAAATTGTTTCATAATAAAGGGACCTGGGTGACATAAACATTCTGCCAGCCAGGGAAGGATGGAGGAGCAGCAGGGGAAACAGCTTGTGATTCTTGCCCTTGACTTGTAGTAAAACCTTGGTTTACTGCATTTCTGTAATAATTTTCTATACCTGAGGAACAGACTTTGCCCAACTCTGATCTGGGTCAGATCTTTGAGTACCTCACCCTACGTTAACCCAGATTTACATCTCCATTCCCCATAGCAAACTACATTGCTTTGCTTCCTCTTCTTTGTAAGACTACAGCTCCAGCCTGGAGCTTATCACCAAGGAGGTCTTTACCCAGTTCCCCTTTTCCTTCTGTGACAGGCATCCAAGCACCCTGGGCTGCAGCACCAAAGCTCCTTATGACAGAGGCTTGATGTAGTTCTTGCAGTAAAATGAGGAGTGGATGTGGCCAGCTGAGAACCAGCACCCCAGGGCTTTCTTCTGCTGCTGCTGCCTCTGTAGCCTGGGGCAGTCACTGGTCCAGCCTTGGCTCTTCCCTGCCCAGTCCACCAAGCACAGTAACAAGGCTTATGAAGACACCAGAGGGATCGCTTATTAAGCCACAACCCCAATGTTTCAAAAGGCACAACAGCTGATTCACATTTATACAACGTTTTGCCTACCATATCCCCAAGACAGCAAGCAGGTAAAAGTTTTGAGGTGTCTTTTTTCACTTTCCTCTTTTGAAAACACCTGTTGGCCCCCTGACTAATGGGTGTTCTTTTTTGTGCTCTGAAGGCTGTGCCTCATGCTCATGACATCACAGCAGTGATGTGTTGCCCTCTGGCAACATCACCAGAGCAGAAAATTATTTCTACTGTCTTCCAGACCTGGCTACTGCCTGGTACACCCTGTCTCCCCGAGCTTCAGGGTTACTGAAGCAGAGTAATAGCTGAGAAGTGAGTAATCAAGAAGCTACCTGACCAGATTTAAATCTGACTGTAAACACCTTCTCCAGCAATAATGGGAAGGAGGATCTGTGCCTGCTAAGGTGCAGGGTTGCCACAGGAGGACTGTGCACAGACATCCCTGGGACACAGCTTGGATGGCATTCACAGAGTGCACCTGCAGAAAAGCTCTGCTTACAAAAACCACCACAGCTCCAGGGCCTTGAGTGAATTTGCACCCATTTTTATGACCTAAACTGAGTCAATATTTACCCAAGAGGCGGATGCACAGCTGCCCTGTGACACTGAGTACACACATGCACAAACACTGGTACTGTGCATGCACACCCCAGCACACACACTCACAAAGCTTCTACAGGCAGGCAGAGACACCTGCTCTCCTTGCTCAGGCTGCTCCAGGATGGTCCTTCACATTTGCAAGAGGGACACTGGCAAACTGGAGCAACCCCAGGGCAGAAGTGTGAAGCTGCCCAAGGGAACTGGACCATCTGACACAAGGACAGGGTCTGAGGGAGCTGGGATGGTTTGCAAAGAGACAAGAAAGCTTATGAGGGGGACTATCCAACCACTGACTTCTACTACCCAAATGGGGGTTATGTGGAAGATAAAGCCACATTGCCAGATGTACTCAGTGAAAAGACAAGAGGGAAAAGATGGTGGATTTGCCATCCTCAGAGATTTTCAAAACCCAGTTGGATATAGTCCTAAGCACCTATAGTCCTGATCTGATCTTCAGGCTGGTCCTGCTCCAAGCAGATGGTTAACCTGGAGACCTCCAAAATTGCCTCTTATACTAAATGATGCTGTGATTTTGGTAATGCTAAATATTTGTTAGTAGACATTCCTTAATTCAGTTACTGATTGCAAGCACTTGCATGGGGGGTGCTGTAAGAAGACCTTTGACCAGCCCCACAACTGAACTCAATTCATTCACAATATCTCTGGAAGGGAGGCTTTCTGGCCTCTACTGAACTTCAATTCCCTCATAGTTTCTTAGCAGCTTGTGAGTCTGGCTACTCATGACTGTATTTTCAGCACCTCTGTAGCAGGCACATAGTCAAATGGACCAAGGAAATTATCAAACTGAAAACGTCTGTCTTTCTTTTGATTCAGTGTTGTTTCCAGCTGAATCAGCTGGCTGTCATCTGAGACTGGCAGTGGGAGTGTGAAGAGCAGAGGAGAAGGGGAACAACCCTCCTTCAGGCACTGCTCAGACTTGGGTTGGCTTCACACAGTTATCAAACCCCAACCCTGACACCTGAGACATTGAGGAGAACATAATGTTCCACCTTTGCAGGTTAATCTAACCTGTGCTGCTCATCCCAGGGCAAAGTGTGCACAGCTTCTCTTTCTTGAGAAAGAGAAAGCAGATAAGGGGTGGCTGTGTGGTAGGCTTAGGAGAGGGCATATCCTGAAAGCATTCCCATCTGTAGACTACTCTCACAGCTCCTGTCCCTCTCTTAAAATATATGGCGTGAGATCCAGAACAACTCAGTAGGTGGTAGGGAAGGTCATTACATCTGGAAGCTCATGCACTTCTGCAAACTTGGTGTCTGAGAACTGGCAAGTCCATGTAGGAGCATCTAGCCCAGGCATTTCCGCAAGTCGAACACAGCCACAACTACGAGAAGTGTATCATAGAGGAAGCTCTTAGTGCCTGTTTCCTCTCATAACACAGAGATAATTGCCTCCTGCAGTGCTAAATATGACTGGTTTTAGTAAAGACTGCTGAGGCCTGGCTTTGTCAATGTGTGCTTTGCCCTCTGGAAAAGCAGCCTGCCACGGCTCCCAAGGGGCATGGCTAACCCTTGCCTCCTGCTCCTTCCCAAATCATGCCACTATTCATGGTGGGTGAGGGGGTGGGTGCTGTAACATCTTTTTATGTTCTTTCCCTCATCCCCTCCTGTTGAGAGAAATTGAGTCACACCAGAGTGATGGCTACGGGCTGGTAGAAGGCTAAAAAAATAAAGTTACAGCCTGAATCCCCACACACCATGCCCTCCTCCCCATCCCAGGCAACATATGCGTGTGGCTTAACTTTTCATGTCCTTGGTTTAATGAACTCGTGTCAGGAATTTCATGTGCATAGCAACCTTATCTGATGACAGTGACATTTTTTGCATGTTTATGTTCAGTTTTATTTGCAAACCGTTTCCAGCATAGTTCAGCTGAGTGGATTGGACAGAGCTGAAATGTGTAAGAACCCAACACACATACTGGAAACTCAGCCAGTTACTGGGGGACTATGAAGCACAACCATGGGCAAAAGGATCTGCAACTGAGTTTGTGCAGTAGATTTTCCAGCTGCAGCCTTTCACACACTTGCTAGTGTCCGACAGGCAACACTGGGGGGGCCATGGGGAGGGGGTTGTTTGTTTTTTCTTGCTTTCTTTTTTCTTCCGGTTCTCAGTACTGTCACAACCAGATGGGAATATGTTTCCCACGTCAGCTGTGGGGGGACTCTCCAACCCAGAGCTCCCTGATACCCACAACATTGCAAAAGCAGACGTCTCTGCTTCACCACAGCTCCAGCTAGTAGGAGGTATGGGGAGAAGGGGAGGGGAGCCGAGGCGTTTTGTAGTTTGTAATTTGAACAGCTGGATTCAGCAAGGGTTCCCAGGGTTTTTCCCGGGAAGGAGGTCAGCGGCTTGGGCAGGCAGATAGCCTGGGAGCAAACATCAGGAGTGCCCCTGGAGGCTCCACCTCCGCAGCTCTGGCCCGACTGGAGCGCTCTTGCCCTTATAAGGCTGCGGTTGTCACAAGGAAAAAGAGCCATAAATAGTTGTATGATTGTTACCTGCTTTGCTCTTCCCAAGTCAGGCTCTTCCTGCTTGCAGCTTCCAGAGCTCCCCTCCCCACTCTAGCTCCAGAAAGACAGTGTTTCCCATGTCTTTTCACGTGGATATGCAAGTGCAGGTCATGAGGTCCAATTTCTCCAGGTGTTCTGCCCCTGCACATGACTCCTTGCCTTGGCCTTTGCAGAAAGCCTCCTGCCTGGGACTGTTCAATTGCTTTACAGAGTGCTGCAGGAGAGGGGCTGTGGCCCACCCATCTGTGTGTCTTTCTTCAGCAGCTCACAGGCCAAAAGTTTCCTTGGTTTGAAGGGTGTCACCTTCATTCTTCAGTTTTGGGTGTCTGAACAGGGTAAGGTGTTGGAGGAGAATGAAAAACACTAGATCAGGGCATAGTAAGACACATAACAAAATCAGCAAGCAGCCTTATGTTTCTATTTGCTGCTTTTCCAGCACGTGAGATCCACACCTAAATACAGAGGAGACCTTGATGTCTCTTGGAAGGAGATCATCATGAGTAAGATACTGGGCTGAGCAGCAGCAAAGTCTTAGACCAGCAATCAGGAGACCTGGTGTATCTGTCAGACAATTATTTGCCTGTTTCCTGATGTGGTTGAGTTTTACTCCTTCCCCCCTTCTCAATTTTTCTGTAAGTAATGAAGCAATTCATTGTCAGTGCATATTTTAAACACTGACTCTCTTGGTTCCTGTCTTAGACCCAGCACACATTTCCCAAAAGTTTCCTGTGGGCCCCAACTCCAGCAGTTTAAACATTTTCCACAGTACGTGCAGTAGCTCTGTGCTGCCATGGTTGCCTGGTCAGTCAGGGTGGTACCTGTACATACTTCCTGCCTGGGACCTGCTGCAGCCACTGAGGCCACTCTCAGCCTTTTCTTCACTTCTGATCACTCTGTCACGGAGTTTTCCTGGTCTGTTTGAGCTGGAAAGCTCTTTGCGGAAAGCAGCAGGAGCTGATCTTGGCTTCAGAATCAGTCTGTGCTACTACAACACTGTGAGAAAGGAAGAGTGGTTTGATGTGCAGCAATAAAGGTTGGAATGCCTATCTTCTCTAGGCTATCTGCAGTCTCTTCCAGAGAGGAGAGGCAAGTTCCCAATAAGAACTGCTGTGCTTGGGAAGCTGCTACTGAGAATTGTGAGTTTTCCCCTAGACAGTCTTTTCCAGGTCTGCTGGCAGGATGGGATACACAGCCCCCTTTGGGAATGTAGCTTGAGCTACTATTTCCCCAGTCCTACATAAATGTTATTCCCCTGCTTTCTGGGCAGCTCTTTGGACACAAAGGCAACTTGGACTATCTGTAAAGGTGTCATGTTGTAAAGGTGTTGGGCAAACAGCACTATCAGAGGCAACAAGAGAGGCGTGACGCTGACCGGAGACTGAATCATAACGTGCTTCTCCCAGTACCATGGGTTCACGTGCCCTGCTCAACCTTACTCCAGAAATTCAACAGAAAACAAGATTAGAGAGCAGCAGTGTGAAAAGTTTCATGCTAACATGGGGTGGAAAATGTTTGGTCAGTCATCCTCATAGTACAGTTTTCCATCATTGGGATTGCCTCTCTTGAGGCAGAAGGGCAGCACCTGGGTTTGCTCCTTCCCTAGGCAGGAGGCAGAGGGAGGAGGAGGAGGAGGAGGAGGGTCCCAGTGCCTGGGTGGCTGGCGCTGCCCTTGGGATAGCTCGGTGCCAAGAGGTGAGGTCACCGCCATCAGGGAGGAGGGCAGGGGCCGCTCCCTTCCCAGCTGTTGTGTGTCCCGAGTCTGAGCACATGCTGAACAGCCAGCCAGGACACCGCCTGGCAAGAAGATGCCTGGAGAAATTACAGCCATTCTCACTCTCCTCTCTTTCCCCTCCTCCTGCAGGGGTGAGGGTAGCAATCATTTTAGGGCACACAAACCCCGATCACATTCCTTCACATCCCCAGGTATTTACACCCTGGCGTCCAGGGGACCATAATCTAGAGTCTCAGTTTTATAGGGGACTTTATGGTGAACTTAAAAGACCTTGGTCTCCTGTATCCTAAAGAAGCACACA
>VXAC01003213.1:1157990-1237682 GCA_013399225.1 Rhipidura dahli | reverse complement strand
AAAAAAAAAAAAAAAGCATCTTTAAGTGCTTCTAATTATAGTCCCACTTTACTTATTTTCCTGCATGGGTTTGGCTTGGGTTTTTTTTTTCTTTGCTTTGCTAATTAGAAGACTAATTTTAGAAATTAGTCTTGTCCACTCTGGAAACCTAATGGAAAATTAGTGAAAATGCAATAGCAGGAAAATGAAAGTAAGCCTGGGGAAAGGTAATTGTTTATAACTGAGGGGTTTTGTTAACTTCTGTGCCTAATTAACACACTACAAAAGGGAGCCTTTGTTGAAACTTCCACACCCTGCTTTCTCAATTAAGGTACAAGAGAGATCATCATAAAAAGAGCTTGGAGACAGCTGGTATGTCCCCTAGCAAAGCTAAGCCTGATTTAGCATTCCTTAAACTAAAAAAAAAAAAAAATTAAAAAATTCCCCAAAACCAGAACCCAACAATATCAAACATACACATACCCTTTCTTTTTCTACAGATGATTCTTTTTCTCCATGTAATGCAAAGCTCTTTCTCATTAATTCCTAGCAGAAACAAAAAACCCTTAAATTATGATCCTCATTGCTGATGTGTTTTTAGCCCACAGGAAAAAAAAAGGGCTGGGGTGATTATTTTCAGGGTTATGATGGCTGGTAGAAGAAACTTTGCAGGAAAGCTGAATCATCGGGTGAGCATCTTGTTTTCATCTTTTTTTATTTTGCTATCCCACATCTAAGGGGCGGCTTATGAAAATTCAAAAGGCTTTTATACATGTACATTCCTCTGTAAAGAGTCAAAGAATTACAGGCCTCTGCAGTGTCTTGCAATTAGCTGCAAACTTACAGGTACAGGTGTGTGTTTCAAGTTCGGTGTTAGATGCAGCTGTAATCAGGAGAGTGGTGGAGCAGTAAGAGGCTTAAGGATGCTTTAACTCTAGGTACAAACAGAAAAGACAAGGAGGGAGAGGACAGGATTTACCACAGGTTGAACCACTTGTCCCACGAGGTAGAAGAGAGCAGAGCTACTATATTTTGTGCTTTAGATCTGTGTCATGCTTGGGTTTATAACTCAAAGTTCAAATAATATTTTCTTCCACAGAAAACCCTTTATCCTCCTGGGTTTTTTCCTTCCCTGGGACCAGTGCAAGAGAGCAGCAGTGCCTGCAGGTCTCCTTACATCTTGGCCTAACACAGGTTGCTACCTCACATGAAGGAACTCCAGAAGTCCCCGAGCACCTCTGTCCTGTGGGTTTGATTCCTCTCACACTTTCCTGGTTCTTGGTAGCTGAGAAATACTGCAGAGCAGGTGCTAGCCTGGGCAGCTCAGAAGCCTGCTACTCCTCAGTGAGTTATTGATTTTTGACCGGAATTGGTGTGTTATAAAAGCATACCAGATGCCCAGTGAGTTGCTTTCTTTGTTCCAGAGTAATTCCAGGAAATGACAATCTGATAAATGGGACAGAAAGGTGACTCTGTTAAATGGAGCTCATCTTCACCTCATCTGAAAGGAGGCTTCCCACAGTGATGGCACCTCATGTATCTGTGCTGGCAATTTCTCACATCCTACACAGCTAATGCCTCAGGAAGTCCTGGTGAATTTTCTGCATTCTGTGCCAGCACTGTCAGTTCACTCTTCTGGTCCATCCCCCTCACCCAAACACGGTGCTGAGAATAAGGGTAATGCACAGATCTTTGTGCCCAGCTTCCTGCACTGGTCCATACATTCCCAAAGGCAGAGCAGACCAGCAAAGCTGTACAGAACAGTCCATGCTGACAATAGGAAGCTGGAGGAGCAGGGAGAATTGAGGAGGCTCCCAAGGGAGCAAGAAAAAAGTCCGAAATGTGGGAGGGAATCTTGGCAGAAATGAAAGGGGGGTTGTTGAGCAAAGCATGCACTGGCTCCAGATGCACAGAGCTTGCAATATGTTATGCTGAGAATCTGTGGGTGTGTTTATAAGACCTGCCACTGACTTGCAAGCACAAAGGATGTAGCCTCCTCTTATCAGAAAAATGTGGGCTTCAGCCTTGCAGGAGAGGGAGAACAAATGCTTGAGTAACTTCACATTGGGTCTTCTTTCTGGTTGTAGCCTGACAGAAGGATCCCAAAGTTTGGTTTTGACTGGACCGACTTTGGTTTCTGGCAGATAAAAGTGGTGTCTTTAATTGGGACAGGCTATAAACAAGTTAGTTCCCCTGCAGTTCCCACAACAAAGTTACAGTGGGAATCTGGATGATTTTCTACAGCTCTGGAAAAATCCCTTGCTCTTAACATCTCTTGGGCATACTAGAGAATTTCAAGCTAGTTTCACTTTGTCCTCAGCCAGCTTCCTGAAATGAGAACCAGAGGGGCACTTCATTTGAGCAAATATTTGGCCTTGATTACTGTAGCAGGCTGAGCCCAAAAACAAACAGTGGACATGGGATAAACTGAGAGGCACCATTAGTGGAGCAGAATCTCACACAGTAACCTCAGGAAAGGCAGCAAGCTGAAAGTAGGGGTGCTTTCATGGTTTTTTTGTAAGGAGAGTGTTAAAAAAAAAAGGAAGACTAAATTCATCCTGGTAGAAGAAGAGGGAAATGAACATTCAGTTAGATGCCTCTTTAGTTTAGAGGTCCATTAAAGGTGACTGATGCTGAAAAAGCGATTAAAACAATGTATAAATGTTGTGAAGTAGTTAAATGCCATCACTCTTACGTGTTCTCTGAGCTAAGTCCTGTTTTTGTAGTAGCACAGTCACTCTGCTACTGAATTCTTGGTTCTGTGAAAACATGGCCCAGCATGAGACTTACGGAAGGAAAAGAGAAGCAAAGGTAGCAGAAAGCTCTCCCCAGCCCTGCCTTATCAGGGTGAATTAAACAGTGTTTATATGGATTTGTCAGTATCTTTAAATTGTATTTTCCTTATCAGTACCTCATTCAAGCCTGGCTTGTCATAAGCATGACAGGTGCAGGGTGACAGAGGGGCTGTGGAAGGATGCTATTCTCCTTTCAACTTCTCCTCTGCTTAAGAAGAATGTCCCCAAGCTCTTCTGAACTCAGGAATCTGAAGCATTTCTTACCCCCTCTGAGAAAGGGAGAAGGAAAAGGAGGTATTTGAGATGTTAATAAAAGCTCCTTAGCAATTGTTGAACCAGAGACAAGCCTAAAATTTCGTAAGTACTTGCTGAATTATCACTGAAGGAGCTAAGGTGTAACAAATGGTGTGAAAAGGACAGTTTTCTTTAGAAACAAAAAACCAAAACAACAGTTTCTGTGCTTTTTAAAATGCAGGTAACAGGATTTTTTCTGCTGGCATTTTGGACAAGTCTGGGTAGCCCCAAGGCAGGAAACTCAGACTAATCTGAGTTATGGGACAAAGATACTTTTGCTGCATAGCTTGTATTCGTGTTGTCCCTTTTGTATAGTGGTGTTGGATACCAGCTTTTCTGAATTTAAAGCTGAATAGAACATAGTGAGCAGCACGAGAACAGGGCTACAAAAAACACAGTTTGGAAGGGGATATAATGAACTAAAAAATGTCTGTTGCTTAATGCTGTGGTTCCATTTAAATGGCAGAGGTACCTCTTGGAGGTAAAGAGCTCATATCAGGAATATGGTGTCTGTAACCATGCCAAAGGGAGTTGTAATCTCATCTCAGGGACTGGAGGAAGGCTCCAAGACTTTTCCTTTTAATCAGACAGAAGTTTTCATCTAGGTGTGTGTCTGAGGATACTTCCATGACTTCAGCCAGAGCACAGCTGTTTGATAACCTGCTTCCCCAATAGGGTCCTTTCTACAGGATGGTGTCACTTGCATTTTATTGAAAGAAGGGACTCTGGCAGAGAAGTGTGCCTCTGAATGGTATCCCAAATGACCAGAGATGCTGTATGTAAATGGTTTGTTTTTCAGCAGCAGATCTTGTCATTAATGTATTGAGAAAGTAAAAACATCTTCCTCTTTTACTAAAGTTGAAGAAAGAACTACAATGAGAGAGCAGAAGTTCAGCAGGTTGTTCATGTGGAACTATGTGGGTGGAGGGTTGGGGAGGTGTAAAAAATAGAATAACTGTTTTAAATGCTAGAGTATGCCAGGTACAGCTCCTCCCTTCCTCCCCAGTCTTGGGGCACACATGTATTTCCTTCTTAAATTTTCTCCATCAGCAAAGTCAATTTAAAAGACTCTTATCACAGTGCCTCAGTTTAATCCCCTGTTGTGCTGATGCATCTCTCTGAGGGCCTATAAACTAGATCAGTGAACTGATCTTTTTTTCTTGACCTTCTTTTTTTAGCTGTTCTTCAGTGATCCAGTGTACACTATGACTTTTTAAACATCTTCATCGTCACTGCTGGAGCAGTGGTAAGCTGTGTCACAGCACTAAAACCAAACGCCTGGTGGGAGAATAGACAACACCTTAAACCAGTTTTGCTAATGAAGAGGGCGTGATGGAATTGCACCCTGACATATGAAAGCGAGCCAGTTAAACCGTACCTTTTCCACAGCCGTGCCAGAAGCTGGGTAGTTCTGGTAAGAGTAACATCATTCTGTAAGAAAAGGACTACCCTCCTCCTAACATCTGCTCCCGGCTGCTTCTGAGACAGGTTACCCGGGACACATTGCGCTTACTGGTTCTCTGACGCACCCGCCCCTCCCACCCCTCAGGGGAAACATCACTTGCTTTCACTCCTTCCACATCTCTTAAGACGGCTTTCCACCTTTCACACTCTCACAGTTTGGATGTGGCATTTGTTACAGGAGCAGAACAATAAGGAATCAGTATAAAGGGAAAAGGAAGTTATGTGCTAATATATGGTGCTTAAATTGCAGACAAATTTCAGGTTGCTCAGAGGCACGAAGTCTGCAGACGTATGTGGCTTTCCTCTACAGACTCACCTCCAAAGAGCCACTTCCTTTAGCCACAATACCTGAAAACACTTCAAGTTCTCATCTGCATTTATAGCTGCGGCATTGTATGGGCGTATACACTGAAGTCACTTCAGAGCTGCTTCTCTAAAGAAATTCTAATTATGAATCTGCAGTGAAACAACTAAGGTTTCGAAGTTTTGCAAAAGCTCAGGCTTCTTAGCAACACCAGATTGTGACATTCTCCAGATCTGTGCATGTATGGTTTGTGTCTAAAGCCGCTGTGGTTAGAGTTTAGCAATGTGACTCCTCCAGTGGAGTAAACACCTTTTTGTCTCTGTCCCTCTTGTTGTTTTCCTTCTCTCCAGCTTGTCAGTAAGAAGCTAGTTTTGGCAGAGATTTTTTTCTGCCCCCCCAAACATTGAAAATTATTCACCAAAATTAATTTAGCCACTTTTATCTATTTGTCAGATACAGAAATCAAATGTCCCTGCATTTACTGCTGATCAAAGAAGAGCAGGCTTCTCCAGGGCTTGCTGTTTGCCAACAAATTTAAGCAGTTTGCAACAAACTTAAGACCAAACTGGTCTTAGATTAGACCGGTATAGGGGAAAACACTGTAGTTCAGCAAAGTGGCCCTTTGTCTGGTGTGTAAAGGTTGGCCAGTTGAAGAAGTATCTCTGGATGCTCACTGCTTCGTAAATTTTTTTTCCCTCTAGAAATACTACAGTGCCATTAATTTATTCTCATCGAACTGGTAAATCTGTCTGCTGTTGAGATGTTTTCCAGAATTCAGTGACCATTACAGCTTTGTTCTTCCAAATGATGCTGGCTTGCAAACACTGATGGAAAATGTGAGTGAATTTGATCAGAAAGATCCACATAAACATCCTGTGAATTTGTAGAAAGTAACAGATGTATAAAATCAGTCCGATAGCTCTTTTAGTCATACTTGTTTTTCTCTGAGGTGTGTCCCCTTTCCTGGGTAACTTCCTGCCAACAAAAACCTGTTTCACTTTTTTTTCGAGGTAATCAAGTTACAGAAAACAGACATTTAAAATCTGACTTGCCTCAAGTATGGCACATCTACAAATCTGACCATGAGGGGAACACACAGAGTTCTCTAGAGAGGTGGGATACAGTTTTTGTGAAGAAGAAGGATGGTGCATCAATCTTTGTTCTAAACTCAGTTTTGATGCTTTACTGCAGAAGCCATCAAGAAAGTTTTGATATCAATTAAACAGGAGTAGGACCAAGGTCTTAGATTTATATTAAAAAAAAATTAAAAAGCAAAAAAAAGCACTAAACCTTAAGAAGGCAGTCCAGTCTGATCTTAGGCTTAAATCTCAGCATCAGGAAGAGCAGAGCACATATGCAAGTGTGAGAGTCAGAGAAGAATAAAAAAAATTAAATTACCAATATTATACACTCTTCAAAAATGACTTTGTGACAACCTTTTTATGTCTGTGTTTTGTGCTTCTGGTCATTATCTTTTATTTTCAACATAACTACTACTGTCAGTTCATGTTGCCTTTTGTATCTGCTTTCCTGGCTAAGATCTGCTACTTTTCCTCCTTTAAAAGCTCTGTTTAGACTTAATACTGACTGCTTTCCTTTTCTTACCTTTCCTTTCTCAGCCACTTGGCTGATGATGCAGCTTCTCATGTTCTTAAGAAGCTTTTGATATATTTGGTTACCTTCACTGTTTTCATTCTGCTTCATTTTTGTGGGACACTTCAAAACCCTGTTGTTCAGCCAGTAAATATCTGTCCCATATGTTGGCCACTTTTTTTCATGGCTCAATATGAGCCACGGATTGTTTGACCATAGAATCATGGAATGGTTTGAGTTGGAAGGGACATTAAAGATCATGCAGTTTCAATTCCCTTGCCATGGGCCAGGACACCTTCCACTAAACCAGGTTAACTCAGAACTCCATCCACTCTGTCCTTGAACACTTCCAGGGATGGGGCATCCACAACATCTCTGGGCAACCTCTGCCGGTGCCTCATTACCCTCACAGTAAATCCAAAGGTATCTCATTATGTGGGTAACTGTCTGTCACAGTTCCAGCTTCCTTTCATTTTCTGCCTTGAACAGTAGGGAAGACCTACCCTGTATATTCCCTGCTCACTGCCAAATTAAATTCTCCTTTATATTTTGCATCTGTATTTATGTTTCTCACCTCTGCCTCTAATGGTGACACCTCTATGTCCCTGATACTCAGCTGCACAACTTTTCAGTGATTTCTCCCACTGTCTTCTCTGTCTTAAGATAAAAAGTTCTAGGATAGTTTCCAAACTCCTGCAGTGAACCTTTCTAAGCCGTAAGTGTTTCACTCAGATAAGAAATGCTTACTTTAGGTACTTCTCCACTAACTTCCCTCCTTATTCAAGCCTCTTTAACTTAATTTGCCACTTCTGCTTGTAGCTTTGATACTGCCACCAGTAAACTTTGTCCTGCATTTTCTGTCATTGGCACCTATATCTACAAACGTACCCTCCTTGTACAAAGTAGGAAGTCACAAAGGGAAGAAGCCTTGTATTTCTACATGCTCCATAAAGTGTGCAGTAAACCTTATCTGCTTGTCTGGATCTGACATATGGCTTTAGATACGCTGTACTCTTTTCAGTAGGACTTTGTTCCAATAAATGTAAGGAGGCAGAATTACACCGACTTTGTCTTTTTACACCTCAGTGTTTCAGCATGCATTTTTAAACACATTTTGGGCCTCCGTGAGCACATGCCCTGGCTGTTCAAACAGCAGCATCAGGGGCTGCTTACGCCTAGGCTTCTGCCTGCCTCAGTTTTGTCCCATAGAATCCAGCACAAGGAAACAAAGCGGGGTGAAGGGTCTGGAGAAAAAGTCTTACGAGAAGCCGAGGAACCTGTGGTTGTTGAGCCTGGAGAAAAGGAGGCTCAGGGGAGACCTGAATTAGGAAGGTACAGCCTTCCCGAACCACCTACCCCATACCACCCCTTGAACCGACTTTCACCCCAAAGTTCAGAATTTCAGACTTGTGCAGACCCTTGTCCATTTCAGGAGCCAAGCCCTCTGGGCCCTGCTGCCCAAAGTCAGTAGACCCATTTCAAAGACGTTAACACCCATCAAATTGTTTCAAAAACATTAGCACCCATCTTTCCTCTCACCTTTATTTTCAAGGTAATCAAGCTACAGAAAACAGACATTTAAAATCTGACTTGCCTCAAGTATGGCATACCTACAAATCTGACCACGAGGGAAACACACAAGAGTTTTCTGTGGAGTGGATCCTTTCGACTGCCTGAATGGAGGTTGTAGCCAGGTGGGGGTCGGTCTCCCAGGCAACCAGTGACAAGGGTGAGAGATCACGGCCTCAAGCTGAGCCAAGTTGGACATGAGAAAGAATTTTTTCACAGAAACTCATTAGACATTGTAATGGGCTGCCCAGGGTGGTGGTGAAGTCACCATCCCTGGAGGTGTTTAAGTGAAGAGTGCATGTGGCACTCAGTGCCATGGTGTAGTTGACAAGGTGGTGTTCGAGCCTACGTATCTGGACTCGATGATCTCAGAGGTCATTTCCACCCTAACTGATTCTGTGCAACGAAATTTTGACTGGCATCTTCCTGTCATGGATATTTTGCACTATAACGCGGATGAGTGGGAACCTCTTGATGGGACACCCGCAACCCCCACGTCCGAGGACTTCTGGCCCGGTGTCCGGCAGCAGGGGCCGCAGCCCGTCACCCCGCCGAGCCGCACTCCCGGCTCCGGCCGCACCCGCTGCCCTGAGCAGCACCGAAGGCCAGCGCGGCCCGCGGGTACCCGCCCGGCGCGGGGCATTGTGGGGCTGCCGCGGCGTGGGGCGTTGTGGGGGCGGCTCGGCAGGGTCGACCCCNGGCTCAGCAGAGCCGGTGAGCGAGCGGCGGTCGCGGTGCCGCGGGAGGAGCCGCAGCCGGAGGACGCCGCACTCTTGCCTTGAGGAGCGCAGCCGCCGCCGCGGCGTTTCCTTCCCTCCACCGTAGCCGGGCTCAGGTGAAGCCGGTCGGGCGGGGCGGTGGGCGCGGGTGGCTCCGGTTTGTCCCCCCTGGCGCCGCGCTTCCCTCCCTCCCTCGCCGGCTTTGGCGCCTCTTTGTCCGGCCGGGCGAGAAAGCTGCGCTGTCCCGCCGCTCTCCCGCTCCGTCCCCGTGGGACCTGCCGTGCTGGGGTGCTCCCCGTGTCCCCCCCTCTGCTCCGGGGCCGTGTGTGCCCGGGGAGCTGCCGCTCGGCTCCCTGCACGCCCCGCGAACCGGCCTCCCGCAGGTGGGGTGGGTGGTGGGCGCTCCGTTCCGCCGGACCCAGCTCCTTCCCCTCCCTCCTGCCCTCCGGTGCCCGCCCCGCGGGGCAGCGGGCAGGGGCCAGCGGGGCCGCCGGGCAGCTGTCAGGGCTGCAGCCTGAGTCACGGGCTGACAACCCTCCTGCAGACACCGCCATGGGCTTGGCTTCCGCCCGCCCGCCCGGCTCCACTTCCTCGTTCGGTTTGGGCCAGGAGAGAGGGAGGGAGGAGGGAGGGAGTGACAGGGCAAGATGAAGCTTGCACGGAGAGCTCTTGCAGATAGCTTGTGCTTTCAGGCATCACCTCCAACCGAGTAGTAAAAGTTCTCCGGCTTTGAGTGGTATCTTTACCAACTTGTCCTCGGTAGGTGTGGAAAGTAACAAGTTTCGTAGCCCCCGAGGGTGGTGCCTGCCCAGTGAGTTTAATGAGGATTGCTCCTAATTTGCCTAAACGCGGGGTGAAATGAGTTTTAAAGGAATAACACGCTTCTGGTCATAAAGGGGGATTTTTCAGAAGTAAACTTCATTGGTCAGCAAACTCTGCATGCAGTGACTATTTAATTACATTTTCTTTTCCTCCTTACAATTTTTTCCTTCTTTTTCTTTTTTCCTCTTGAAGCACTGTTTATGCTCTTGATCTTTCTTCTTCTGTAGGTTTTTATTCTGTATCCTTATGTCCTGATGTCCAGAGCCACACTTCATCAGAGTGGACTAAGAACCTAGGCTTTTTTTTAAGTGGGCAGGTCTTCCAAAGAATAGTAATCTCTCAAATAATGCATTAAAAAAAATTGTGCCTCAAACTTGTAAGGATATTGTCGTAGTCTGCAGGCCAAGGTCCGTTTATGATTTTTCTGCTGTAAGGAAATACAAGGTAACCTGCGTGGAAGCTGTTGAACCGTGGAATGAAAGATTAAGTTACGCATTCTTGACTCTTGTATACATCTCCTGTTCATAAGGCTAGGTATGGTAAAGTTTTATCTGCAAAGTTACAGCCCTCTAATCAGTTACCGCCTGTCGAAAATGCTTTAGAAATTAGTCACTAGGTCACAATGTGACTAAGTTCACTTATTGATGTCATTCCAGCAAAAATGGCAAATCATGGTGCAGATATGTATCGATTCAGAGATGCACTGTCTGGGTCTATAGTGCTCACACAAGGTTTCAATGAGTTAAACAAATACTTTTATTAACTGGAAAGTCATAATGAGAGAAAAGCAATTGATAAATGTAAGTAGCGCAGAAGGCTTTTGAAGTTGTTTATTGCAATTTCCAGAACTGTATAAACACAAGACTTCATGCTAATCTGACTTTGTGAAAGTAACTATAGGGAAATCATGCATCAGTTCCGTGATGCTCCATATCAGGTGGAAATTGACGTGTTCTACTTCTTGATAGTTTTTGTTTATTGCACTTAATCATTGTGTTTGCACAATCTTTGTGGAGGTGAGCAGGCAAAATTTTCTGGTAGGTAGGTGCAAAATTGGTAGCAGTGGATAGAAATGGGGATCTGAACTTCTTCAGTGACCTGAAACGTCAAAGTGAAAGTAACTGCCACCAAGCTAGTGAGTGATGAGGTTCTTTCTGGAATCTGGTGTCATCTCTTGGATGCTTGACTTGTATAGCCAAGGTCTGATTTTGGAAGATCTCGGGAGAAGAGTCTGCGACCTCAGTGTTTGCTCTGCTGAGTGGCCTGTGTCTGTCTCTGTGTAAACAGGAAGACTCAATACTCAGGTTCTGTCTGCCCCAAAAGAATGGGTGGAGAAACTGAAGTCCTTTTATTAGTCTTTGTGAAGATTGTTAGGATTATTTCTGCCACGGTTCTGGGTTGGTTTTTGGTTTTTATGTTTTTGGGTTTTTTTTTCCTTTCAAGTTAATCTTGTAAGAAAAAAGGTGCCAGATGATAATTTCATCTCAAGAGATAAAGAATAATGTTTTTCTCATTAGTTCCTCTGGGTAGATTTTGGTGTGTTTCTTGAATGTTTTAAGAAGACAAATAGCTTGTGAGAGCTACACCCTAATCTTCTAAATGAATCTAATTAAAAAGTAATAATAATAATAATGAAAAAAAACCACGTTGTCCAGTAAAGTTGTAGCAAAGAGATTAGAAAAATCTCTCACTTAGGAAGCTGAAATAATCTGTTTTGTCCAGCACATTATTTGGGTATTATGCAAAATGTTGGATAGTGTTTAAGGTGTGTAGCTGGTGGTAGCTCTAATACTCACTCATCTTCAAGTTGAAAACTGCCTTGCAGTTGGGTGTCACAGGTGCTTAAGTCTCTTTGCAACATTACTTGGCACTGCAAATGTATCTACCACAAATGCGAGACTTGCATTTACCGCTGCAACAAAATATCCTGAAAACCCACAACCATTATTATCTTGGAAAGTCTTTAAAAATAATGTACCAACTCTTTTCATTTAATAATTCACAGGTTAGTCGTGTGTCAGGCTATTCACATGCAGGTACGAGGGAGTGCATGTATATCAGCTACTGCAAGCTTTGTGGAAATATATTTCAGTTGTACTGGGAGATTAGTCTGTCTATACCCAAATTTCAGATTTGCTTCTGTTAATTTCCAGGAATGAGAACAAAGGAGACAGGACATGTGTCAGAGGTATTGTGGTTTCTGAGCTGATTCTGCTCAGTCTTTGGCTTCCACCCTATCCCTAGGCCTGTGTCTTGCCCACATTTGTGTTGCTTATGGATTGGTGTGACTGTGATAGGGTGGGATTGTAAGTGGACCCATGGGAGGTACAGGAACTCATCTAGTTAATGCAAGGTTTACTGAAAGGGGAAGTCAAAGCAAGGGTTGTTTTATCCCCCACTTTTGAGTACTACATCTGCTTTTTTGTGTGGTAGCTTTGGGTTATTGGGTAACATGCTGAAGCTAACTGATGACTAAAGTGCATTTTAGAGGCTCAGAATTAGTGTGCATGTCTACTAAAAGGTGTCCAAAACCTTAATCCTTAGTGTATGATTTAATATATTTTGGTTGGTTTGACTCAACGGTGCACTCGGTGCCCTCTAACATACATTTTTTTGTCTTTGATTTCTTGTATAAATATCTCTTTACTCCTTGTTTTCTTAGTTTATAATTGAGGCAGAGGTGTTTGCATGTTAAGTAGAGAAATTGTGTGCCTGACATTAAGTCTTCTGTGGGTTGGAACAAAACTTTAATAGCAGAGGATTGCCTACAGCAGCATTGTTTTTGCTGGCAGTTGCTCTAGCTTAATGGTGGCTCGGTGACCTTGTACCTTAAATTTCTTTTCAGTTTAACCACACCATGGTTCTAATTGAGTTTTCTAGTGTAGGAAGAGATGGAAACTAGCAGCCTGATTTTAATAGAGTATGCTGAGGCAAAAACGCAAATGCAACTTCTGCCCTGGAAGCTAATGCAAATGGGTGTTGTCCAACGAAATGAAATGCATCAATTTACAGGTTCATCTTAATTATGGTTTATCCACTTCGCTTTTTTCTTCAGTGGCTGTGAGAACTTGTTCAGAGTGCTTGAAGTAATAATCTCAGCACCAATTTGTCTTGCAGTCCTAGGCCGCTGTAGTAGCTTAACAGCTCCTGACCTCACTCCAACCCAGTGGTGTTCAGCATGATGGATTAGTCCCCATCTTTAATTAATGGTCCTTTGGCCTGTTCCTGTTCATCACAATATGTTGCCTTTCTGAGCATCCTAAAGAGTCTGAAGAAATAGTAGTGTCTACAGTTTTCTGATGATGGGGCTGTGATTGATTTCCTTGTGTGATACTTCTGGAGCTAGTTCTGCTAAATCCTGCCCTTTTTAACCATAGCGAAATGGAAACCGGAAAATTGATCTGGCATACTCTGTCTACTGTAAATTATTTCTCGTAGAAGTATTACAAATGTATTGCTGCTGGTTGCAGAGAGGTATGATGAAATGTAATGCTGTATGCTGTGGCTTGACTCCATGACCTATTTATGAAATTTATGCCTCTAGAGTTTTGTACATAGGGTTTGGATTTTGCTTGTCTTCATGACTAGAAATTTAAATTTCTCCTGATGCATGTGTGCTGACTTTACTGAGAGCGGTGAATAAAACCACATGGATGAGTGACTTCAGTAAACTCAATCTAATAATTAATATGTTAAGGGAAACTTAACTTGGAAATCTGTATCATGAACTCTCCTTAACTGATGAATACTTCCATTCATCAAGAACTACCATTTTAATGAGTCTTGACAGGAAATCCATTGTGATATATGCCTCTGCACAGAACTTGAGTTCTGATTTGTGTGAAAGCAAAGTGGGTGTTCAAACTTGTAAGAAAAAAGGTTTGAAGAAATTTTACAGCTCTATTTTGTCAGTCATGTGCAATCAAAAGGGGGTTTTTTTCCTGCTGGGCAGCTTCCTGTTTAAAATCTAAGACTTGAAGCATGCTCTTGTAATAGTTTACTTCACTTTTTATTGCTTGTAGTGATGAGAGTACATTCACCTGTGTTTTTCTTTTAACCTCGAGACTTGACCAGTTCATTTGAATTTCGGCTCTCTTAATTAACCTTGGAGGTGCAGTAGATTTGACTTGGTTAAAGTTGGTTATGGCAAACAACCAACCCACTTAGTTTTAGTGACAGAGTTATTTTAAATGTTCAAGGGGAAAAAAGGAACCTACAGCCAAATTTAAATCAAAAATTAATTTTAGTTGCTTCTGGTTTTTTTCCCAAACGTGACTGATGTAACTGAACTGTAGTATCAGTTTGTAGTTCAGTTGTTAGTGAGTAAGCTCTTTTTCACAGGGATTGTTACAGTGTAGGTCTGCTTGCCATTTAGTGCAAGATATGCCAATATTTCTGTGCCAGAACTGATAAAATCAATTATTTTGAAATGAGTGACCAAAGTAATTTTCATTGATGTGCTGTCAGTTCAAGAAAAAGAAACCCTATCTTAGGATTTAGACATATTTGAACAAATATGTTCAAATGTGTTTAGATGCAAGAACTTCACAACAAATACTGAATGTAAATCTGAAGTCAAACCAGTAAAGTGGATTAGAAAGTTCCCGGCTAAGCACTTGAAACTAGTTGCTTTATAAGGTAAGTTGACTTTTTGCACATTTTTTTTAATGTAGATGAAGAAAAATAACTCTCAGGCTTCTGTTTTGGCTATATCAGTCACAGTTCAGAATGTGGAGGAAGGTATTGACATTTTGCTTTGAGTTTTCTGGGTGGTTGTGAGAACGGATGGCTGTGTGTTTAACAGTTGGTGGAACAAGTCAGAAGGGGAGGATTTGAGATGAAGATAACTGGAAACAGCAATTTAATTCATAAATTCCTCATTGTGGTAACTGTCTAGGAAACAACTTTACTTTTTGCTTGTAAATGCATATGAAGCAGTCCAAGAAATATTTCTTTTGTGTTAGTGGAATTTTATTTTTTTAGCAAAATGCCACTTATTATATTTTATTCTTCATAGTTGTGGCTCAGGCATCTTTTTTTCTGTTGTTCAGAGATAGGGATGTTTTTTATCCCTTTCTGATATCAAGTAGAATGTATTCAGACTTCTCAGAACTGTTTAAAAAATGGAAGTATGGATGCAGGTATAGAGTAGACTACCTAAAATAGTTAAATAATGAATACTTGAAACTTCTGTGTTTCAAGTGGATGTGCCTGTATACTGACCAAGAAAATTTTCTTTCTTAGAGAAGCATATATACCAAATAAGATTTTTCTACAGGCACCCTCAAAAACTCTTTAACTGTGACGTAAGATTTGTGACTCAACCCAGACAATAAAAGCTAAGTGAACTGGTTTATGTTGCAGTATGAATCTTTATCACAGACACTAAAGTCATTGACATTTCATTACACAGTAAATTATTGTGAATTGGTTAAATGGCCCTTTCCAAATTTAATGCAGTATGTGATGGGAAAAGTAAGATGCGAACACACAAATGTGATGAGAAAGATGTATTAGTCATAAAAGAAGGATTGCCAATTTATTAGGCAAATTATTGTAACTTCTGAAAACAATCTACATTGTCCATGTAGCACTGGCATATACATGTGCACAATCAGTTTATCTTCTTCTCCCACATGGTGGGAGGTAATCTTTTATGTGGCAAATCTTAATTTTTTTTCCTAATGGGCAGAACTATATAAATTAATTCCAGTTCGTTAGTGCTTGAAAAACTTGATGTAGACTTAACTGATAAATATCACCATGTTGTATTATTACTAATTCTGTCAGGAAAAAGTGCAGCTGCTGTAGCGGTTCAGCTCTTGCTCATGTAGATAAGGAGAAGAGTAACAGAGTCACAGGCTTGTTTGGGTTGGAAAGAACCTTAAAGATCATTTCATTCCAATCCCCTGCCATGGGCAGGAACACCTTTCACCAGACCAGGCTGCTCAGAGCCCCATCCAGCCTGGCTTTGAGCACTTCCAGGGATGGAGCATCCCCTGTTTCTCTGGGCAGCCTGTTCCACTGCCTCACCACCCCAGCACTGCCGTGCATATGGTTGTGGACAATGTTGTTAACTATGGTGGAAACACATGAAATGGTTTGGCTACTTTGTGGTCAGTATTTCCTTATGTGTTGGTTTTTTTTTTTTTATGCTTTTAGGGCCGAAAGCAAAACTTTATTGGAAAGTTTCAAATTATATTTGTTTCCTCATATGGAAACCATGGAATGTCGTATCAGTCGCCTGTCAAAAGGAGATAATTGAATTTTTTTTCCAAAGAAGTCTTTTCTTTTATTGCCAGAATAGAGAAAATTTTATATGCCAATATAGCCATGATTTAACGGTCCAGACTAAGTTTCTACTTCAAGTGCCTTTCCTTTTATTCATTTGAGATTGAAAGATGAGTCCTTTCTTCTCCTCTAACACAAAAATCAGTGCTTCAGGAGATCCAGACAGGAGGGCACGGTTGGGTGAATTCTAAAATTAGCAATGTCTAATGCTGTTCCTTTTTAAAGACTGATATATTTGCCAATGAGAGAAGAAAGCACAGGTCAGGGAGGCGGCAGAAGACAAGCTTGAAGCTGAGGTATACAGCCCAGACTAGTGTTCCTTGTGTGCTCTACTGCACCAGGAGCTTTCTGTAGAACAGTGCTTATAATGGACGGCTAAGAAGCTGTGCCAGACCTTGAATGCAATAGGGAAATGTCGCAATCTGGAGTTTCAGACTGTCTTGAGCATTGTATTTATGGGTATAAATATTTATAATCCAAACAAATGTAAATAAAATAAAAATGAAAATTTTAAAACTATAAATATTTTCAAGCTGGCCTCCTTACATGTCCCGAAACTTAAAGGCTATGTAGCTTTTTCTCCTTTGTAGTAGGAGTTGCTGTGTTGTCATGTCTAGAAAAAGTCATTCTTCTCCAGACCTCCACCTCAGAGATCACTGTTATAAATAGAGACATAGGTCTTCTTGTTGAACCCTTAGGTCCTGCTAGAAGGGTTGAGAATCAAGCTTGGACCCTGTAAAGGTGCTAGACTTATCTGTGCCGGGGCTTTTGCCTGCCATCCCCATAGCTGCTTGTTAATGTGCAGCAGAATGATTTGAAACAAGAATAAAAACTTGAGATGTAGCAGAAGGCTGTTTGTACACAGTCCTAGTTTGGCACAGTAGGTTGAGCTGAAAGTGTCTAGAGAAACTTTTGCTGCAAAGTAAAAATAATACTTTTAAAAATGATTTATCAGATGTATTTACACTGATTCTTGGTTCATTTCTGTATGAACTGGAAGATGATTAGTAGTATTGATGCTGAGACCAAAGCAGTTTGTCAGTTAATGTTAGCAAGAGTAATTGTTCCTGTAAGATGACTTTATCTTGACAACATACATGCTAAATATTTGCATCTAAAAGGGTGAACCAGAACCATATTTTTCATCTCTGTATTTAGGTGTCATTGTTTTATTCCTCGTTCCCTCTTGCAATGAAGTGAAACCTGGCATTGACAAAGATGACAGGGACTGCTAATTGATATATGTAGAGCTACTTTACACAATACCGCAGAGTTCTTGGCAGATACCTTTTTAGCCTTAAATCAGAATATTAGGCAAGGGATGATAAGTGACCCTGAGGTAACAAAGACAGGTTAAAACTTTCTAAGCTCCTCCCTTCTCTCTCGTGCAATGTCCGTAGGGAATTCTGCATGCCTGATCAAAACTTTTGCAGGCCATTATGCCTCCTGAAAACAAGTCTTCCAGCAAAACAGCTTGAACAGCAGGGATGGGCTGCAATTTTCTGAACTACAGCTGTCTCCTTAAGTGGGATTACTTTGCTGAGTGGTCACGAAGAATGTGTTCTCCCCCTGGAATGTTTTCCTTGTGGGCACACTGTCTCTGTAAGAGGAATTCTCTCCTCTGCTGAGAAGGCATGTACTGTATTCCACTAATGAGAAACAACAGTTGCAGAAAGTGTATTATGCAGGATTGTAAACTTTGAATATTTATTCAAAGTGAATGGGGTTGGGAGGCAGCCAGCCTAGCTTTGTCATGCTAAAGACTGGACTTGAAATCAACAGAAGGCTACCCTCCCCCTCCCTAAATCAGTGTTTGGTGTGTTTAAACAATGTGCACAGGCTTCATAGAGCTGATTAACTGTATTGGTGCCGTCTACATGGTAGTGTGTCTTTATGTCTCACTGAACTCATAAGGTGCAATTAAAATAGAGGCAAGCATACCCTCCCTCGCATTAACCTAGGGAAGCTATGCCTGGCTTTATTTGCCTGTAACCTACAGTGGTTAATTACTGCATGCCGTGTGGTTGCCCAAGATCGTTCCTGTGCTTCTCTAGCCCGTGGTGAAGCCTGCACTATCCTGGTTTTAGTCTTTTGTACCCAAAAGTGCCTCTTCAGATGGGCATTAATTTTTGTTTGATGTACGTGTGCTGTGCTTGTAGGACTGTTCTCACAATCCTACTGTATTTGAACCCAGTGGAGAGAAAAGGTGACTATTAAGTGGCATGTAAATGTCTGCTTGTACGTGGCTTTGTGGCCTTTGCACTTTACCATAGGAAGTCCCAGCTGCCAGAGCAAACCTCCTCTGTCAGTTGTTAGAGTGGACTATGTGCAAGTGCTGCTTCACACGTCCCACAGTGGTGCCTGGCAGCTGATGAGGAGAGCTGGACATGGAGAAACCGAGAAACATTTATTCCGTGCTCACTGTTCTGAGGATGCATAGTGGGTACCTGTAGGCCACCTGGAAGATGCAGAATTTCCTTCAGCTTCTTTCTTTTGCCATACATACAGTCTGGCCAGTAGGTCACTTTTGTGCAGTAGAGGCATCACTTATGCATTAGATAATTAGATTCCTCCTGGATTCTTAGAGCCCCACATACAGAGAGGGCACTTTAGTGCTCTACCTTGAGTTTAAATTACAGTAATAAACAGGGTAGCTGGCAAGTCTGGGCAGCACTACAGTCAAACTGAATATGCAACAATAATTGCCAGCAAACTGCATTCCAGTTGTGAAATAAATCTTTCAACAATGTATTGTGTGCGTCAGACTGTGACTAGAGAGGAGAGCGGTGAACTACAGTAAGCCTAATAGCAGTCATTATGAATCCCAAATAAAGCTGAAATAGAAGAAATGAGTCTGCATGGCAGCATTCTGAATGCAAAGGGCAAGTGTAGCTCAGTGCCTTCAGCTCAGGGGGCTGTCTGTGAGGGGGTGTAAATTGCGAGCTCAGGTACTTGCCTGGTGTTATATTCTCTCATGGGATAACTGAAATTCGTGGTTCTTGCATTCAGCCTGAAGCATCAAGCACTGCTGTGTCTCAATTTACTGAACTTGAGAAATAAGCAGATATAACCTGTCCATCAGTTCAGCTTCCTGCCAGCTTTTCTCTTTCCTTTCCGCCTCCTCCTTGTGATTCATTTCTCACCCATAGTGATTTAGACTCCAGTTTTTATGTAGGTGTTGCTTACAAATTGGAGCAGTTTGGGCTAAGAAACTTTACAGTTTTCGTTTCTATAAACATACTGGCACTTGGAGCTGTGGAGTGTCAGCCTAACCTAAACAAATGAGATCTGAACAGTTTCTTAGTGAATACAAGGGAATTATAGGAAGCTTTTTATTGATGGGTTAAGGGTTTTATATTGTCAGTTCATGGTCACTGTAGCTAGCCTGGCCACTAAAGTGTATTTTAGACTAGTTTAGTCTAGCTTTCTAGCTGCTCTTAAACCTGATTTGATGAACTGTGCTCAGCTGGCTGGGGAAAGCGAAATAGTTGAGTTGCAGAAATAATGCAAGTATTAGCTGTTCAGATCATATGCTTAGCAAGGATTCCCATCACAGGAATGTTACTGGCCAAACTTCAGCTTCTCGAAGTGAGATTATTTTTTAAATGCTGTGTATTAACAAATAATCAAATTTCTTCACTGAGTGCCACTTAGTTGTACCCAAAATAGGGCCATAAGTGACCAGTAGTGCTGTAATTTTCTAGTGTGAGTCCTGTCTTGCTTATAGAAATGGTGTATGTTCCCTTTGTTCTGTGAAAGGACAGTCCCTTTTGTCTTGTATTGCATCCTCTGACAACCTGCTAAAGGTAAGACAGTTTGGAAAGTGGTGGGAGAGTTGTGTTCCTGAACTGCTTTTAAAATGTGAACTCTTTAAAGAAAGGGAAATTGTAGTCTAAATATGTTTGCTATTTATTGTTCATTCTTTTTGTCACCCTTTAGGGTAGTTTTTGTTGCACTGCAAGTAGAAAGGCCACTAGGCAAACCACGTGGGAGGATTGTTTAATGTGAAATCACAGACAATTTGTAACAGTGTCTTACTGGTGGATATGAAACAGAAGAAAACGTCTAGTAATTATCCACTTATGTCCCTTTTCACATAGGCTCAGTCTTACAGCAAAGTCCTGAAGTGGTGATTTGAATTGCCAAGGATTCAGTGCACGTGTATGGCTCTTTTGCATTCTCCATAGCACAGTATTTCACGAACTTCTCATGATTCATTAAAACAGGGAACTGAAATGGTGTGTGGTTGAAAGTGTCTATTCCAGTGTAGTAATGCATCTTTGCTAGGAATGAGGCTGAAGCCAGGAAAGAGCATTTTGGGGATCCCTGCTTTAATGGTGGTTCAGGTAACTCAGACCAGAACTGTCTCCTTGCCCAGACAGTGCTGTAATATTTGTAAGTGGGATGCTTTAACTCTTGCCATTAATGCTCTTCTGAATCTATCAATTCTATTTCTACTTCAGCTGTTAGCTCCACTGTTTAGTAGATCCCAAGCTTATTGAGCAGTGGCTCATTCCCAGGAACAGTTCTGTGGCTGCTGACAGTAAATGTCTGGGGGGAGCGGGAGATGTAATACAAATAGTTATTCAAAATTAAATTGCAAACAGGTAATGTTCTGTGCTTTTAGCAGTTGCAAAATACTGTAATTGAAAGAAAGGGACCTTACAGCAGAGGTAGCTTTTAGACCTTTCCAAATAGTGCTTGTTCCTAGGTTTTTGGGAAGCACTTGATGCTTTAAGTAGAGAGTGTGTGAAGTGTCTTATAATTCAAGCCTTAAGGCTATGAAATTGCAGGAGACTAAGGCAAACTTCTGTCCATATGATTGTATTCCAGTGAGAGTTTGGAGTAATTCTGCCTAATTCAAGGGGAGTGCATGTCATCTTAAGTTAAATCCAGTGTTTGATTTGTTCCTCTCAAAAGAATCTGTCTACTGGGAAATATGTATGTCAACAGGGCAATTGGTATTGTTCTTTTAAGGTTGCACCACATGTGGATGTCTTGGTCCCATCCTGTTCATGACGGTAGAAATTGCCTCTATCTGTGACTGTATGGTATCTTTGTGGCAATTATATAGTTGGTTAAATGGCAAAGAATGTCTTTTGGCCCCAGAAATAATGGAAAAGAAGCACAGTTTGACCAGACTTGTGTGAACCACAGTAAGGGAACATACTGGGTTAATGGGGAAGTAAGTGACCTGTAGTGTGTCGTTTTTGGAAACAATACTAGGAAGGAGGCATTTAAACTCAAAACAAGGATGGTCTGTCTTCCTTCTGTATTCTTTGGTCTTCTTGCCTATAGACTGGCATCAAAAAGAATATTGTTAACGGTATTCTCATCTGGCAGTTGCACAATAGCCATGTAAAGATAAATGTCCTTGTCCTACATAATTATCTACACCCCAAATGCAAACTACCAGGCAAACAAATTGCTTCCTAATTTGTTCCTAAAATGGCAATGATTTGCATTCATTGTGAGTTGCTGTAAGAGCTTACTGGCCTTGCTTCCTTCTTTGACCACTTTAAGGGATTTTTAGAAATGCCCAGTGCAGTGCAGCATAAACTAGGAAGATCAGTTTAGGAGTCCATGAGATGGAACTTGCTGAATCTGATTCCTCTGGTACTGTTCTTGTGGAGAAGACAAATTAATGGTTGGTTCGTGGTATTGCTAGTTTAGACGCCCTGTGGGTTCGAAGTCAGCCTCGAGAATAGCTCTAATGCCATGTTATCTTAGCTTGAGCCTCTAGGCTTTTACTTCTAGTGCGTGAGGATTCTGTTCTGGAGCACACGAGAGCTACTTTAAGATGATGATAGGAAGACTGGTGCTGTCATGCAATAGGGTAATTTTCAAGTTTCTTTCAAGTTTGAGGTGCAGATCCTTTTTGAATCTCCTCACTGCTATTTGGTAGTACTTAAAATATTGAAACTTACATAATATATGTACAATATATTATATTAATATATGTTTAATTTATTAAAAATATATTAAACTCAGTGTTTGGTGAGATTTTAGAATAGCTGTATTAGGCTATTTTTCCCCTTACTGTGAAAGTTGTTTTCAGCCCTGAAAATAAAAAGGTACAGATGCTGTAGAATGATTCCTTACTGACTGAAGAATGCACCCTTGTAGTATGTAAGATAACTTGGGGTTCTCTTCCTGCAAGGAATTTTATGAACCTCTCTGTAGCTATCTTCTTTCCTTAGTTTTCTTCAGATCTAGAACTGGCTGGGGATACCCCTTGAAAGATTTCTTGTGGTCTTATATATTTCTTAGCTAAAAAGAATATCCTTATTCTAGAATGTATCTCCAAGGTGTCCTGAATGCATACATGTACTCCAGCAGTGAGGAAGTGAGCACTATGTTTCAGTGTAATGTAGGACACTTCAGATGGCTGGTTACTTTGGATTCCTCAGGAAATGATGAAACTGAATTTAGCTGAAGCATAGTGCCTCTGTGTCCTGCCTGATTATAGCCAAAAAAGGCAACTGGTTACATTCTGGTTGCATAGGCAGGAAGCTGTGTAATGCAGGGTAGAGCACAGCTGTTGCCTTGCCAAACTTGATACAACTCTGAACACAATTGAATATTTCTTTTTTTTTTTTTCTTTTTCCCCTCTTTCCCTCCACTCCCTTTTTTTAACCCTTTGATCACAACCTGCAGATGATACTCTGCATTGTCATGAAATCGTAATATTATGTTGAATTGTTGGTCTTCTTTATTTCCTATATACTCTGTCAGGCTTGCTGTTATAGGATGGTCTTGGAGCTCTCCTGACAGCTCAAGTTTTTTGTGGCAGTCTTGAGATTGCTGCGTCTTGCAACAAATCTCTTGATCATGTATCCATTAAAATCTTGTTTTCGGTAATAATATGAAAAGCCAGGGAGGAGTTGCTCTGAGAATCACCATTGTGGTTGAGGTGGAAATGTCAGTGACCCTGTGGGGAAGGAAAGATGAGGTCAGGTGTAGAATAGCTGCTTGGCATATCCTGGAAGGCTTAAGACAAAGATTTTAAACTCAAGCTAAAGGAAGTGATTATTTATAGAGTAATTTTCTCTTTGTTTGCTAAAGAATTTTTGCCTGTGAATATACAGCTATCCATACAGTCTCTGGCACAAAGTTACATACCACTTACAGTGATACATTTGTTGAAAGGAATTTCCCTACACCCTTACAAATGACTGGTGTGGGCATTTGTGCCCATCATTATTATGGCTGATGTTTTTCTGGCTTCATTCACTGTTTGCTAATGCTGGGACTCTACAACTATTGTTGCTCTCATGCATGTTTTGGGAATTGAGCCGCTTCTGTCCCGCTTTCAATACTTTTTTGTCTGCAGTGTGTGTAGTCAGACTTCACTTACTTGATTTGCCTGCTGGTTTGTAAATAGGAGTTCTGTAGAAAAGTTATCCATATAGCTCCTGATAGCCTTCTAGGACATGAGTACTCATATTTTCATTTCCTGTTCTTCAGGTGGTAAAGAGCTCTTGTTTCTATTCAATTTATGAAAAACATATATTGAGGACACTGGTATCTTTGTGAGGAAGAATTCAAGAAGTAATGTTTATGGGATCTTGTAAAGAGGCTGCTGTTACATGGTTAATGAGCCTTGACGCATGCAGTCCTTTTCTGATTGAAAGGACTTTTGAATGGCACTAATAAAATTGCTGCCTTATAAACTGGAAAATCCCTGGCGGTAGTGTTCTGGTTTTGATGAAACACTAAATCTAGGGTGCCATTTTTCGAGTATGCAGCCTAAGTCTCCCTTTTGTAGGGATGAAACTCTCTCCTCTATCTGATCACAGTTTCATAGAAGGATCTTGGTAGGAGATTTTTAGCTGTAGAATTTCCTCATTTATTCTGTTACTTACTATCTTGGAGATATTTTGCTACTGAATTTTATCTAGAAAAAAAAGATATAAAGTGGTGGGCTGGGTATTACTATGAAGCTGGTGATGGAAAGTATTTAATATCAGTCTTAACTGGTATCCTCAGATTACTGCTATCTTTTGGAAGCAAAGTGCACCTCATTGTCTAGGCTGGTAGTTGGCATTTCTGAGAAGTTGTGGGTTTTGATTTATAGCTTATCAGAATAAAGAGATACAAAGTAAAAGTGTTGATTAAACATTTAGGATTTTATTTCTGAGCCAATATCTCTACCAAGTAGAGCAATGAAGGGTTTATCTTGACCTGAATGTTACTGACACGGTGTCTGATGCTGTGAGGATTGACACAAATTGTGTGCTGCTTGCCTCTTTAATGTGCTTCCTCTTTTCTGCCAAATAATGGCTTCCAAATGCTTAACGGTCAGTGTTTTGTTGTAGGTTTGGGTTTTTTTAAAACTGCTTGCCAGTTTGTTTTTCTTCATACTCTTGGCAAGCAAAACCTTGGCCTTATTGGATGTTTGACAACTTCAGCGGTGCTTACTGACATGAAATTAAAGGAGGGAGAGGCATGCTCTGATGACCAGGGATTGAGAGTACATAGCATGTGCCTGTCTGCCTCTAGGAATTTGCAAGGCAATTTGAGGTTTTAAAAATATCTTTCTTCTTTTTTTCCCCCTTCTCTTTGCAGGTCCCCATTTGCAAACCACAATGTCGCAAAGAGATGCAGATAAGTACCTTTATGTGGACAAAAACATCATTAATAACCCCCTGACTCAGGCTGACTGGGCAGCTAAGAAGCTGGTATGGGTTCCCTCAGAGAAGAATGGGTTTGAGGCAGCTAGCCTGAAGGAAGAAGTAGGAGATGAAGCCATCGTGGAACTGGCAGAGAATGGGAAGAAAGTGAAAGTAAATAAGGATGACATCCAGAAGATGAACCCCCCCAAATTCTCTAAAGTAGAAGATATGGCAGAGCTGACGTGCCTGAATGAGGCTTCTGTGCTTCACAACTTGAAGGAGAGATACTACTCAGGACTGATCTATGTAAGTCATCTTGTCTATTGGGCTAGGAGTTCTTGATTACATAGCATGTGAATTTACTGTAATTGCTTTGCTCCTCAGTGTGTATGTTAACCTTTCATTGCCCCTGTACACAACTTGTCATGTGACTTACCTTCTTCCCTCTACTTAAAATTTTTTCACTAAACTATGCCAATCCCCCTCTAGTTAATGTAGAAGCTTTCAAGGAATGCTATGGTAAATCTGGCTTTAATGTTTTAATGTCTTTGTTTGCAGGATGTTTTGAATGCCTTTTAACTTTCTCTTAGCAAGACACAAGAGCAGTTGGATAGTGGTAAACAGGGAGTCTGATCTGAACTGAACCAAATAATAATAAAAACACAGTCCTGATCCACCCAGCATCTGAAATGTGTTTTCCATGTCTGGAGCTTCAGTGGGAAAGAAAGCTAGTGCCAAGCTTTTTTGTGTTACAAAAATTCTGGATCTCAGAGCATCTTACTAGAGAAGGAATATGTCTGCCTGCATGTACTTGCAGATAGGAAATGTTCTCTTTTTCTTTCCATCCCAAAATGGACAGGAGCAAAGATTCCTGCTTCTTATTGCTGTGTAAATAACAGATATCATTTATGGGACCAAGGGTCATACCTAATGAAGCAGGCAGCAACACTGAATACCAAAGCTGATAAATAGGGAAAGGTGGGGAAGGAGACTTTGGAACCTTGACCTGGTTCTTCAGTTCCCTTCTGGTTTTCCTCTTCACATTGCCTATGTTTAGCAAGCAGATGTTGGTCATGCTAGCTTCTGCTTTATTAATACTCTGCAGTTATAGAATGAATTATTAAACTCAGTGGTAATATAAAATTTGGGTGCAGTGACTGGTTAAAACAGGACTAGGGAGAACACAGGGGAGAAACTCATGACTTACTAGTGCTGTGCCTGCTCTTCTGCAGTGGTACGAAGGCACACAGATGACTCTTGGAGAAATTATCAGAGAATACCTGAAGGATCAAGGCTGATACAAATTTAGTCTGACTCCCATAGCCTGATGTCAAATTTGAGAGCTAGTGTGATTAGAGGTTGATGCAGTTTATTATTCTTGTAGTTAACAACTCCTTCTATTATTGGTCAAAATCTATTCTCAGATGAAAAAATCTTGGTATTCAGATGAAAAAGGATACATGAGATCCATGTGTAACATTTTTACAATAGGGAACACTGCTAGGTTATATAATAATTGTTGAAAATAATTCCGCAGTGTCTGAGGTCTGCTGCATGCTTGCAAAGGGCTGTTTCACATATCTTGCAAGATACCATCTGAAATATTAGACATGGTCTGTGACTAATAAATTGAGTTCTTCTAACTAGATTGTAAGATTTTTTTGTAAAAAATCCCCACACCCTTCACCCAAGCAAACCTTCCATAGTAATTCTGTATTACAGAATCTTAGTCTTGCCAAAACGGTGTTCCTGTGCACTTGTGAAATGGACTGATCTCACCTGTCAGCAGTTCTCAGCAAATCAGGGGATTAATGGGAAGGCTTAAAATACTTTCATTGGAGTGGCTGTTAGTTGATCATTAATCCACTTGAAGAAAGGGAGTACACGCAATGCATCTCCAGCATAAATGTCTCTGGAAAGATCACAAGCATAGTTCAGTTCTGTTCTTCTCCTTTCTCGCTCATTTGGCAGCAGGGCTCTGTGTTTTTATGAGCTATCTTCTTTTTTTCCTTTTTATTTTTTTTAAACTTTATTCTTCTGTCTTTTCCATCCTGTAATATGAAGGGAAAAACTCTTATTGCTGGTGCAGGCAAATTTTGAGTGAGGAATGTCAAACAGTTCAAGAACTAAGAGCTTGACTCCAAACACCAGATTGCTGCTTTTGTGTGTGGATTGGTTCTGCACTGAGGTGATTTGCTAATAGACTGGCTTTCATATTAACCCTTCCTATCTGGAGTCTTTTATCAAAAGATAATTTTCAGCTTTTGTGAATCATTTTTTTCCTACCTGAACTGCTTTGTAGTCAGTGTGCAATTCAAAACTCAATTTTATGTGTTCCAGTTAGTTTATTGACGTTAATTATTATTGGAAGATAAATTTTTTGATGTGCCATGCTGCAGATGGTCCTTTCAACTCCTCAGAGCTAGTTTAGCAGTTAGAAAAATAAAACTAGTTCCAGTTTGGCATGTGTGTTACTTGAAATAGTTAGAGAAAGGTAATGCCAGAATTCTATTTTGAGATAGTAATGTCTGAGACAAAGTGCAGATTTCCAAGCCAGCTATGCTTATAATAGATGAGCCTTTCAATTGGAACCTTGGGTTCAGTTCAGGGATTTATGCACATAAGTCTTTACTTGTACTTCAGTAAGATGAAGATAACTCTTGTCTTCTTTGTGGTAGGGCTGGCAGCTTCTGCTTATTAATACAACTCAACTTGCTTCCTATGTGAGACAGTCAGTGAGCTCGACCAGCAGTTGTGACATGGTGGTCTCACTCAGTTGCTTATCCCAGCCATGATTAGTTGCTTCTCTTTATTAGACAAAAATATCCCTTCACACAGCTGAGATCATTCTACTGCATGGAAACTTGCCTTTGGTATTTCTCCTGGCAAGCAGAATGCTGGAAGAAAGTGGCAGCTTCTTCTTGCATACTTGCTTCATGGCTTCATCACTCTAAGTGAAATTAATGTCTTCCCTTTTCTGAGCTGCTGCTCTCATCCATAGGATGGCTTCAGACCTCTGCATTATACTTACCTGAAAAGTAACAACTCTAATTTGTCATCAGTCATAGCCATGAAGAGTCACACACATACAGACAAGGAAACTCTGTTCCTTGTGGACTTGTGTGCACTGTGAACATGCTGCTCTTACATTGACTCCTTTCTGTCTCTTGGTCCTAGTCTGCCTTCCACCAGTATAGTCAAAGGTCAGGAAAGCATGGCCCAGACTTTCAGCTTTTTGTCTCTGCTGTGCAAGGGCTGTCAGACTCAAAAGAGAACTAAAGCTGAGGCAAAAGGAACTGGCATTGCCAGCTTGGTTGCTGTAAACTCCTTAAACTGCTGTCTTCAAGCACTACCTGAAACCTAACCTGACTAGAATGTCTCATGGAAGCTTAGCTTCCTGGAACTTTAGAAGTACTATGCCAGAAGGTTTTTAGCCAACTTTCATAGTTTTCCACTTTGGAAAGACATTTAGTGTTTTCTGTAAGCTCTTCAAATATTCCTCAAATATTTTTTAAAAATGAATGGGAAAAAAAAAGAGGGTGAGAAAAAGAATTGGTCTGGAAATATATTCTGATAGTTTGTACTAGGATGAAGAAAAGGAACCTTAAATACCTATGAAAAACTTGCTTCCTGGAGGACATCTGTCTGAATCTATATCTGAATCTGCTGCATGTCAGAGTGGATTTGTTATAACTTAGTGTTAAGCCAGCATGTAGAAAGTTTGGCTATAAGACCACAAACTGTGTAGTAGATGCTATTTTCACCCCTCTGATCACTGCAGTCTAATCCTTACTTTTATCTAGCTAAGGAGCTAAATCTGTTTAAGTACTCTCTGTGCTCCTTGTGGAGAACTCTTTACCACTCCAAAGCACTCTTTCTTCATTGAGCAAGCAATGGAAGAGATGTGAGCTGTAGAAATTGGAAGTGCCAAATGTGCTGTCTTCTGATAGCAGTGCAAGTTGCTGTGGAAAGCTGCTCATCTCCAGATGTTTCAAACAGATGCTTCTAAAGTTGACAGAGGACTGGGATAGCTCTAAACCCCAGGAGCAGGGCTTGGAATGCTATTCTTAGGATATCTAGGAAATATCTAAGAAGGCTCTGCTCTTCCTATTCCCTTTGCAAGTAAAAAGTTTATTGGGTTGTTTTTTTTTTAGGTACTCAGATCTCAAAGTTTAGGTTTGTTTTTTTGTTTTTTTAAGAAGCTTAATATCTTCACTGAAAGTGTTTGGCAGTTCCATTAGAACTGTACAATTTAAGCTGGTGGAAACCAATTGAGAAATTGAATTTTGCTGTCATAGAATTAGAAGTAAACTTTGGCATATATTGCTGACTCTTTCAGCATGGACTGCTTTAGAATTGTTTTCTATTTTGACTGGTCCAGAACAATACTGAGCATTCTAAACATACATACTGAATGTACTGTACATTGCTGACCTTACAATTTTAATCTAGTTCTAGTCATACTCACTACTTTCTAAATCATGAAAGTGATTACAGAGTCTTCAGGAGGCCATCTAATCCAGTTTCCCATTCAGAACAGGATATCACTGCCTTAGGCATAATTCAGCAGTCTTGAAAACCTCTCAGGAGTACACTGGTCTTATTTGTCTTTTAGTAGCTATTTTGGCTTAAAGTTCTATTTTGTTTAGTAATCATTTACTAGATAAATCCATATCAGGCACAATGCAGAACATAATAAAATGTATACATCTAGAGCTAAGCACCTACCTTATACAATGAAATGGCACTTGACTTGAATGTAGGAACTTTGAAAGGAAGAAAAGCCAGTCCTCATGGATGTTAATTAGCCAGGGATCAGGCCAGTCATATCAGTGTGACTAATGGGTCAGTTGATGCTCAGTGCACACTTGGAAAAGTTGAGTACTGGTCAAGGTGACACGACTATAGCTGTTCCTCAGATTCTGTTATTGCTTAGTGGGAAACATCCCAGATGGAAGTACTGGAAGTACTTTTAAAAGCACTGTTTGGCTTGTTTGTTTTTCCAAGTAATGTACTGTTAAAATATGCAAGTATACAACATTTTTAATTTCTGTCTTTATTTGCTTGGGGTGTTTTCTTTCCAGACCTACTCAGGCCTGTTCTGTGTGGTAATCAATCCTTACAAGAACCTGCCCATATACTCAGAAGAAATAGTGGAGATGTACAAAGGCAAAAAGAGACATGAAATGCCCCCTCATATCTATGCCATCACAGACACAGCCTACAGGAGTATGATGCAAGGTGAGTGCTGAGATAATGACTCTTGTTGAAATCACAAATCAAGGTTGCAGTCAAAACACTGTAGGAGAACAACTCCTATCAAAAGGCATTATTGTCCTTGCTTACAGACACTACTTGGTACTAGCTTTTGTGTTCAGGTGAATAGCTTTCTCCTGCTCTAGTGGATTGAAGAACCTTACAAAAAGTCTGGTGAGAGCTAAATTTGACATACAGAATGGGCTGGTATGAATGCATGGGGTTCAGAGAAGCAGGCAAGGAGAACTGAGGTAGCAATTTTTCCATCTCAGTGATGAGCCTATGAATTGAGATAGCCGTAGGTGGGCAGGAATGTGTGTTGTTTGGTAGAGGCTTTTAACAAAAGCTGGCTTAAAATCCAGTTGCACAATCTGGCTGGGGGGAACAAGCTTAGTGTAACCTATATTTTGAAGTGTGATGGTCTGTGGTAGCTCTACTGCCAAGAGTTATTTGGTTATGTTCTTACTCTTAATAAAACTCACTGTCAGGAAATATTAAGTACCTCTGTTGCCTTTTCATGGAATAAAAGAAAGCAAGTGGATAGACCTGTTTCACCCCCACATATACAACTGAGAATCAGAGAACTGTGCATATTATCTGCTACTCATTCATCACTTGAGGACTTTTAAATATGGATTGATGAATGCCCTGTGCATATCCCTGGTTCTGAGGGGAGGTCTTTCACAGAGTCAGTGGTGGTGTGTGGGTGCTTTGAGAGGTTGAGGTGTGGAGCTCTTTTGTGCTTTCCTTCTGTTTGTAGCTGGGTTTTATGAGGAGGCGTACTTTGTGAGGTTTAAAGGGTATAATGGATAGTTTGATTTGGCATGACTGTATGAATGTTATTGCTCCTTTATTTTTTGATGCCTAGAAATGATTAAGGTGTTTGTTCTTCCTAAGTCTTGTCACTAGGCTCACATTTTTGAACCAAGGCCAGATATAATAAAATCATGCTTTAAAATTCTCAGTCTCAGTTTGAGTTCTGCTTTCCACCTGCTCTTGCTACCACTTGCACCTCCAAGAACAGGAAGACTATAATAATATAGGTTCCCAGAGTGGAAAGGGAAAGAAAATCTCCATCCACTGACCTGTGTTAGTGGCTTCCAACAAAGTTGGTGTGGAGAAAGCTGAGAAAGATTGCTAAAGCATGGTGCTGTGCAGAGCAGAGCACAGCAGTGAGCTAATGGGATGCATCAGTTAATCTATATTTATAAAAGCCTGGGGTGGGGAGGGGTGAGCATACAGACGTGCTGCAGTGGACTGGTGGCAGGGTGTTCGCAGCAGTTTGCTGAAAATGTGGCAGGTCTTGAAGAACACGGCCACACTGCTGGTGTGTTAGTCTGAAATTAATGCTGGACCCGGAAGATAAAAACCTGTAAACATGGACCTCTACAGGACATCACTTCCCTTAGAGAAAGACTGGATCTACAGTGATGGACAAGAACAGATGCTCCACCTCCACAGTACATGGCAGAATGTTGTCCATAAACCTCATTACACTTTTGTTTCTTTTATGACTTCTCTCTCTCCCTTGCTCGCTCCTTGTTAGCTCAAGCACTAATTTGTATTTTTGTTAAACAAGCTATTGATTTAACTGTACCAAAGTTACTTTTCCCTAGAAAGAAGTCTTGTCTACATAGAATCAGAAACAGTTCCTTTGACAGAGTTTTAAGGAGACTGAAGAAGTCTTTCCCTTATAGACAGCAACTTGAAAGTGCATGTATGTGCATCTTGTCCTTCATCCCTGGCAGGTATATCAGTGTGTCACAGAAGATAGCCAAAAACTGCAGTTCTGCAGCAGGGGACAGGTGACCTTCTTTGGTCTGATGGTGGTTCAGAGCTAATGATTAATCTATGTGGGTATTTTCTTTCCTGTTGAAAAGATGTCTCTATCAGACCACCACTTGGATGATGTCTGAAATTTGGAAATCCAGGCCTGGCTTGCTTTGTTGTACAAAGCTGAAGAATGGCAGCCCTGCCTCTGTTTTCCAGGCATGGGAGAGTTGCTGTCAGGTCTGCTGGAGTTTTTACCTTTCCCAGAACAATTCTAGCTATGCTGTATTCTCAGCAGTATTGACAGTGTAGAGGCTTACCCAGCTCTTCTTTGCTTAGTTTAAGATACCTTGTTGCTGACTTTTTGGAATGCTTGTTGATATGAATATCATTCCCAGTTACCTTTTGAACTAGCCTGCCTTGATCTGTTTAACTAGGTTTGGAAGGATTTTTCTCTGTGGCTTCACAGGTACCTGTGTGTGCTAGCAAGACCTCTAGAGATTGTTTTAGGGTTATTTATTGCCTTATTTCCTTGTTTCAAAGGGTAGCAGTAGCATTCCAACGTGTGCTACTGGGAGTGAGGGTGAGTAGTAGGTTGCTGCAGTGTCTCTAGTCCTGGCTAGCCTCGAGGGAAATGGAAAGCAACATTCCTATTCCACTCTGGGTTTTGCTCAGCGGTGGGGGAGGTTTGGTGCAGCAGCCAGTGGTATGGCAGGAATCTGAACAGAGAATAGAAGATGAAAGGGTCGGGTGCTCCACATGAGCCAGAGGCATTTAGGATTAGGCTGCCTTCCCTAGGTTACTTTCAGAGCCCTGAAGACTGGGAATCCTTCATGGCCTGGAGAAGGATAGCAAGCTGATTTGACTCTGACTTCTGTCAGCACAGGGTGTAGTTATCTCTTAAGCTGACAGAGTGGAAAAGCTTTGCGTGTTAATTGATTTGGACTCGGGTCTTTTTTTTTTGGTTGGTTTTCAGTCAACTTATGGTATTCGAATAAGCAGGCCTTTCAAAGGGATGGTTCATCAGGAAGGGAGAGGAAGATGAGAGTTTTGTTCCAACCTCTGCTAATCCAGAAACTATTTAACCCTTTTCATGCATCTGTCCTGATGCATTGTGGGTGAGCTTGGTCTTCTTTTTGTATCTTCTGGTTACTCCATTGAGAGAACTGTCATGGCACTTAGGTATTCCAAAAGATTATATTGCTTTATGTTAATTTTCACCAGAAGTACTTTCTTGAAGAAATAACGTGGTGGAAGACATATTCAGAGTAGGTTGGTTGTTGTTACTGGGTTTTTTCCCTCCTTTCTCAGACCCAAGACTTTGACTCTCAGAAATTAGATGAAAACATTATTTTGCTATGTGGTACTTGGAGAGACTTCCTGTGCTTCAAGATCAGAACTCTCAAAAAAGTGCAACATTTTTGCTTTTAGAGAAAACAACCATTTGTCTTAATATTTCTGTTCCCTGAGTAACCTGGATGCCAGAAGCCTCAGATCTGCTTTCAGAAGAATTACACTTCTGGTGCTAATGATTGAAACACAGTGCCTGCAAGCAGAGTGGTGTCTTGAGCAAACAAATCATTATTCTAATGCAGCAGATGTATACTGAAGAGGTACATTCTTTACCTCAATTCACTGTCTCCAGGGCCTCAATTTAGAATATCATATTTTAAAGCTGTTAAACATCACCTGTGTGTCTATTTGGAACATGCGTAGAGAATTTTCTGTGTCAGATAATGATAGAAGATAGAAATTTCATTGGTATCTGGAGCATGGTGCCTGTTTTAATGCCCTGAAAAGTATCTGAGACATCAGTAATAGGTTAGGTCAGTATGGTTATTCTGGTCTACAAAGCTTAACCTATTCAACTAAGAGATAGGTAGGAGAGGGAAGAGACAGCACGTAGCTAATGAATAAATTCCATCTCTTTTCTTAGCCAGTTTTCTCCATGTTATTGGAAGCCTCCTAAAGTTTCGCCTAACAAAACTCTGAAAATCATTGAGCAATGATTAAACCCTCCTTGACCTTGATGGATTAGTCTGCAAAGGAGCCTGTGCAGCCAGCTCCTTGCTGGTGTTCACTTGGGAGTTAGGTATTCTCTGGGTTTGGTGTTGAAAAGGAAAAGTTCTGAAGCACAGTAAATTCATGATTTTTTACTGACCTTGTTACATGAAGGGAGGAAACACAGTGTTAGGTGTTGTAAGACAAATCACTTGCTTTGTAGATCCTCACATGCACCTTGGGGCCACTTGTGATTTTCACAAGAGACAGTCCTGTAGATCTGCTTCTATAGAATATAGACCTTCAAGTGTTTTGTTTGTCATTCTTAAATGTTTGCATATTTCTCTTAAGTTTCCTAGGTAGAAGAACACTTCTGTTTTAACTTGCTTGCTGCCAAGTCATTTCTCAGCTTGCTTCTCAACATTGGGCTGCTGTGCTGTGCTGTGTAATGCACTGTCTCAAAGTGCCCCTTTCTTTTCTATACAATGTTCTACGAGTGCTTCTCAATTGAGACCTGCTCAGATTGTGTAGAGGCACACATGTCTCTTTCAAGTTGCATGTAAAGGTCAAGTTCTATTTCCACTAAAACCCAAAAGAACATAGCCTGTGGTTTTACAAGTGTGTTTTCCAGATTTGTACAAGTTCTGATGCAAAGGGCAACATGAAATTTGGATACTAGTTATGGAGAATATTTGTTTTGATGCAAATGGCAGGAAAAGTTGTACATTGTTTCTAATTTTCTTAAGAAATGTTTTACATACTTGGAATTACTTGAGATTTCTAAATGCAGCTCTAAAAATCTATGTCTTGAGATGCGGTTTTCAAGAGAACAGGGAGCTAAAAAAGAGTCCCGTTGCCCACTTGTTTTTTAGTAGCTACCACACCCTTTTTGCTTCATTCCTGTAAACCAGAGCGGGAGTTCTTTGGCAGTCACTTATGTAATGGTTCAGCCCCTGCTGTCAGTCTCCCTGCAATTCACTGTTTTAGTATCATGAGCTGCCTGAGCCTTTTGCACGCTGTATACTAGTTTTTCTTTTCTGTCAGAATTTCATAAACATTTGCATAACCTAAAATTACAGCCTGCAACTTGTTTTCTGCTATCTCCAGATTTAGTTAAGGAGTGCTAGAGAAGAGTAGATACGGGCTCTAGACCAAAAATGTCTTGGGGGGAATAAATATTTGCATTTGACCCAGTAAAATATATTTCATTTTTCAAAATGAAACTTATTTTTCTCTTTCTGACTGTTTTCAAACTTCTGCTAATGCAGACCTGAATCTTGGCACTGCCAGTATTCCTGCCAACTGAAGTGATTTTTTTTTTTTCCTCCTGGTTGTTTTTTTTTTCCTAACATATTGAAGCTCTATTTTTGAGAGCTGTCTTGGATATGCTATGTTTCTCCTTCATTTGATTTCTTTTTTCTCTTTCTTTTTGTACTTGATGATAATTTATTTAGCATTTTGAAACTTCTCTATAATGCGTTCCTTAAATGACAATGCAAAAACAGGTTCTCAGGCTCTGTTCTGGTGTTCCCCTGGAGTGTTTTTGATCCTGTTCAAGCCAGCATGTAGGTTAAAGCACCACAGTGAACGTATTTTGTTAGGTCTGATGCCAGTGGGGTTGTTCTGTGTAGCACAGTGTGTCAGGTCCCTGGGGCTCCTCCTGTGTTAAGAGCCCTGAGGAAAGGACATGAGATGTAAAATTATGTTGATGCTGGAAGAGACGTTTGAGGAGGCAGTAAGGAGCTGAGAATACAGCATGGTGCAAGCACTTAGATGCATTTCAGAGCAGTTCTTGCTTTAGGCCAGCTCCGTAAGCGGGCCGGGCAGCCCGTTGCCCAGGCTGGGCTGCAGGCATTCAGCGGTGCTGGGCAGCAGCGCAGTAACGGGAACGCGGAGGGCCGGGCTGCCCCGGCCCGCCAGCCGCCCGTGGTTAGCCGTGGGTGGGACCGTGCCGCTATGGTTAAGCCTTTAGCCTTAATGAGTCAGCTATAGGCTGGGGACTGCAAGCCAAGCTTTGCCTTTCAGCTCCACTTCCTCTTAGCCGGAGAGGTGATGTCACCATTGTGTGAATGCTATATTACTTCTCCTTTTATGGAGAAGAACAGGCTTGAAACGAGAGTCACTCATGCAGAGGAAGTGGGTGATAAAGGCCTGCTAGGAAGTTCTGTAACTGAGATGTGGAGCTTAAATTGCAAAGTCTCTTCTAGCCTCCTAACCTTTTTCTTCTCCCGTCCCAAAACATTTAAAAACAAAATTCACGAGTTTGGAGCCGTATTAATTTATCAATTACACCAGTATATTTGACCACAACAGTTCAGCATTCATTCAGATTTGTTGTTTTGCAGTAGTATATTTGGTTGAGTGCTTTTTATATACAAGATGGCTCTTTAGTGAAAACAAATTTTGGTTTAATTAAGTTTTTAATGTTTGCCGAAGCAGTCAGCGGTCTAAAATGCAGTCTTTTATTCATGGACTAAAGAAAGTCAAGAATAAGTTACACATTATGGGTTTTTTTACACAGTAAAATTAATCTACTGATCTTATTATACCATACTGCTGTATAGTTTAAATTTGAAGGATATTTTACTTCCTGAATTTCTGGATGTGTGAGGCTGCTGTGTCTTGTGATCACTTGAATACTGTGGTGATGAGAGCTGAAGAAGAGCCTAGATAAAAAGCTTTCCTTGTCAGCTGGTTTGAAATACAGAACTGTTGCTATAATTAACTAATGAGTTGTTATTCTGGATTGTTTTTAATAAGTGACTCTGTTTAGGATTGAAAAGCAGATGCAGATTTCTTTTAATCAGGCGTTTCTTGATTGTGTTATTATAAGCAACTGAGTTTATGGTACCCAGCACATTCTCTTTTGCTGAGTAGGTTGCTTGCACAACTGACTATGAAGTAAAGGCAAGTGCTGACTGAAGTAGTGCAGTATGCCTGTGTTGAATGATCCTTTGAAAAAAAAAAAATGGGGGTGGAAGTGGCTTTTTGCCTAGAGACAACTGAATTCTGATTTGTGATGGCAGAAGCCAGTATCGTATGGAGAACGAATATTGGCATTTAAAACTGTTCTTAATTTGAGAAGTTTAATAAGAGTTATGCTTTGTGTGTGTTAGCTCTTTGCCCCTTTGGTCGGTTCCAGTTTCCTGTTGCTCAACACATTATTTGAGTTGTCTGTCTATACACAATTAGAAGAATTCCAGCTATCCCAATGACTGCTGCTTTGCAGTCCTGGGAAAGAATTTCCCCCGGATTGCAAACAGGAATGTTGCCTTTTATGGCAGTGTCTGCGTGCTCCCAGGGACTTGCCTGCACTCGCAGGTACGTTCCTGCTGACTTAAAGCAGAGGTGACTAAGACAGCTGCAGTGGGCCACCAGGAAAGTATGTTGGGGGAGGAAAGCTTCATGCCAAGAGGACTCGGAACACAGTCTGTGACTTTTCCTGCCTGACCACCTTTCAACACCTTGCTTTGTGTTAAGGTGGGGAAACATTCTGTGCTTGCCTCTTTGGAACTCCTTAGGGTTAATCCAGGGTGCTGTGACTACCTTGCCTTACTGGAAAAAGGCTGGAAAGAACTTCTCAACTAAGCATGGAAAGACTTGGCATGGCTAAGAAGTGTTCAGTGCCAAGGAGCTGCTTGGTATTATTATCTGATGTTGATAATCTCTTTTTCTGTTGGGCAGTCAGTTCATCTGTCTGCTTACTGGTATTCTTTTGCTAGATCTAGGAGGGAAATGGGAAGGCGTGTGGTATTCAGGTGTTCAGGGCTCCACTGCCTGTTTGAGAAGCTCCAGCTCATAATTCCAAGATCAGGGCTGGTTATCAGGAATAAGGAGCACCTTACTGAATTTTATTTTTCTAAGGGTGTTGGGTTTTTCTTCTTTCTCTCAAATCGATTTCTTAGGAGAACCTCTGTAGTACCTGAATGCAAGCATAACCTTTTCTGGACAAGTGAACTGCTTGTTTGTATTCAGGCCTTTGAAAGCTGGATGTTACTCAGAGGCACAGTCTTGTCCTTTCACTTAGCTGCTTTGTGGTGCAGAATTGTACCCAGGTGTTGCACTACTGAAGAATACATTTCCTTAGGCAACCCATAAATGAGTCATTAGTTATTCCCATGATCCACCCTCAAAGTGCCCAATCATGCAGAGGGCTGGCATGTGCCTCCTGAGCCCTTGACCCACTGGGAACCTTGAACGTGTGAGGCCTTTGGAGCTGGCTGACACTTACTCTTGGCCTGGCCTTCAGAAAAAGGAGTGTATATCTCAGAGGCAGTGAATAAAATTCAGCACTTGAAAACATGAATATACAATTTAGGTAGAGCTGCAGTATCTAGTTTTGAAAGCTTAAGAATTTGCCAGGCCAAAACCGTTTGGGTGGTGATTTTCTTTCACTTGCTTTCTTCCAGGCTTGGGGCTGATCGGCTCTTTCTGAGAACAGTATTAGCAGGGTAATGACAGGTAACATTCTGAGTTTTAACAGGAAAAAAGCAGATTATTTTCCACTCATTTTTTGTGCTCATCTACATACAGTCAGTTTTCAGTAAAGAAGCTTAAGAGCAGGAGTTGCATATATGTAGCACATGAACCTAGTGCTTCCATTATTGATTTCAGAATGTTTTAAGAAAAGATGGAATCTCAAATTTGTTAGGTTTGCTAGCTTTCCTTATTCCACAAAGGTATGTGGAATATACTCCTCTCTTTATGAACTGAGTGTAAAAGAGATTTTTCTTGATGAATGTGGTATTCCTGATGTTAGTACTGAAATGCTAAATGCTCTTGCAGCAGGGTATAGAAAGTGGTTTCAGGTACTTGAATTCCATCAGACTAGAAAGCCTTTCCTAATTACAGCTCAATCTCTTTATCTTGCACAAAACAACTTGAACGGTGACTTAATTATATCACCTAAGTACTGTCTGGTGGGAAGAATACTGAGTGTGCTTGGTTTCTCGAAGCTATGGGGAAAAGGAACAGAAAGAACCAGCAGCTAAAATGCGGAGACAGTCACATAAACATACTGATGGAGGTCACCAATTACTGAAATACTTCATTAGAGAGATCCAGTGAATTGCATACTCTCATGGATGTTTGAGGCTTCCTTTCTCTCTCTTTAGAGAGTAGATGTTAGCCCAGTGCAATGAGTGGAAAAAGGAAAATGGAAATGACTGAATTAAGTCTAACTGCTGCTGTGTTACTGAGCTTCTCAGACTGAATAACCTGGCAGTCCTCTGGTCTTGATTTATAAACAAACACCTAAAATCAAACAAAAAACCCCACAGCCTAATGGAGATTTTGAGTTTGGTGGCACAGTGTGTTCTGAGAGCCTCAATGGCTCTTGTGAGCTGTCAGTCAGTGACTTGCTGTGCCCATCTGTTCCATGTTTTGCTGTCCCTGTGATGACTACAAGCTACTGAGGCTGTTCTGGTGTAGGCACAGGCACTCTCTGGTCTTCCCAGTGTTCCCAGCTAATTCCTGGTGGTGTGAAAGAATGGGATGCACCCTGGGTGGGGGCAGGTGGAGAAAGGGTGTCGGATAGGGGTGACAGGTGAAACAGGACAGAATCAGGGGAGTGTGTGCAGGAGCTGTCGCATGGTGGAAGGACGGGGTCAGGACCATGCATAACAAAGTGGAATCATAGGTGAAAGCTGAAAGGAAGTTAAAGACGTGGGAGAAGATAGTGGTGAATAGGCTGGGTGAATTGAGTTCTGTAACTGCAAAGATACCCACAGCTGGGAATTGAGCACAGGCACATTAGTATGTCTACTGGTATGTCAACATGGAAAAGAAAAGGTTTCCATTGTTACCAACTGCTGTGCTAATACAATAGGGGATGGTGCCACAAACAGTCAGCTGTATAGGATGTAGGTTGCTGCTCAGTGTTTTAGCTTTTGGGTCCATTCTGTACAAAATAAGTAATACATTTTTTGTCACTGAGCCTCCAGTGTTAGTTTTGGTCTGAAAGCCTCTGTTTGATGCAAATCTTTGGGATTTGTAACAGTTGCTGTCCCACCTTCCCCCTACCCCTTCCATTTTCACTGCTCTGCTGATAACTTCTGTAAGTCAGTATGGGCCCACTGTAATAAGGGCTGAAGGAACAAGTCGATGCACATCACACTGTATCTGTGTTGTAAAGAAACATTCAGTAGGGACTTCTGTATTGTTTGTAGAAAAATTGTAATGCAAATAATATTCTTTCTGGATGAAGAAAACTAAATTGCTATGGTGCCATTATACTTTGGCCTATGGTGGGAGGTGGGTGTCTTTTGCCAGAGAAGGGGTTACCTGGATATGTTTCTGAAGTTCCTTGTCAGTGTTTACTAGTTCATGGTTTTGTCTTTGGTATTGATTTCATTCTGTCAGAGAAATTTAGTTTTAGAGTCCTAGTCTGACTACTCTTTTAAAATTTTTTTTCTAGATCGAGAGGATCAGTCCATCCTTTGCACGTGAGTATTTCTGATTGACAGTTTGTCTGCATGTCACAGTTTGTGTTTTTACATTCTTTGTGGAAGGCCTCTCTTAATTTTAAGTGCTGGTAGTGGAATTACAAAATCAGGTAATAATGGAGAGTTAAGGAAAGTCCCACTACAGTTCCTCTAATATATAATTCCTTCTACAAAATAGTTTTTGTAAAAAGTGGAGGAAGGGTGGCTTTGCAACAGCCGCTATGCTCAAACTACTGAAGAAATACAGCTTTGTCAATGAAAAAGGCTTAGAGTGATCCTGCAGATTTGATGCAGCTGTTATGTTTAAGTACGTGCATACTGATGAGGCTGATAGAGTAACAGGTACTCTTGATACAGCAGTTTGTCTTCTAGACACAGTTCAATTGATTGGCCCTCAGCCATGCTTAAGGAATTGGTATGTTTCTTCTTGCAGTCAAGAGGCTTCCATCTGAAAAATTTACTTCATTACCTTTCACCCCAACCTCTACGGCAGCCTCCAAGTTATTCCTCAGCCACTTGACAGTCTTTGTATCCAAGTGACTAGAAAGCAAAGTTCTTTATTGCCTTCCATACTGCAACCCAGCCACAGCCCATCTTTTTTTTCCTTGGTTTTAAGGGAGGTGCTGCAATGGCCAGAATGCAGTTAGGGTGTCTGTAGCCCTTGTGGGATTAGAAATATGATAATGTCCCCATACATCTTGTTTGTGAATAACTTGCAGGTTTTCTTTGCAGAGGTGAATCAGGAGCTGGTAAAACAGAGAACACCAAGAAGGTCATTCAGTATCTGGCTCATGTTGCTTCCTCGCACAAGTCCAAAAAAGACCAGGTAAGACCTAGGTTTAATGATGCTTTATTGCTCTGCTGACTTTGGACACTAAATATATACTGGCTGATGTTGGTAAAAGACATATTGCTCAGTAGAAACTTAGCTGTTGACATCTATCAGGGGATTGAGGAGGTCAGTGAACTATGAAACAGTAAGTCTGTCAAAAATTGCAAGTCAGAGAACACTGTTCAAAGTCATAACTCCTTTGGATTTGGTGGAGCTACAGTGGGCATGAACACATCCACAACCCCTTGGATTCGTGGGCAAGTGCAAGGGCAAGAGCTGCTACAAGTGAAGCATCACCTGCACTGTTCTTTTCATGTGGATGTGTTGCTTATAACCAGTCCAGGCCGTTTAAAACTGATCCTTCTATGGAGGAGTTGTCTCCCTTCTTCTGTACCATTATAGATTAGGTCTGGCCATTACATGTGTTGTCTCAAAACTGGAGAATGCAATGATAGGCTAGTGGACATCAGCTGAAAACTCTAATTAGAAATTGTAGGAAAACATTTGAAGGGGGGGAAAACAGCCAAGTGTTAGCAGCACATGAGAGGAGGGTGGTGATGATGGTGGGAGGACTGTAAAGATGTCTCACTTATATTTTTTTCCCCTCCCTCTCCCCCGATGGACTATTGCCGAATTCTTCAGTTGTATCCTCGTAGGTGAGCTGCACGTTTACTGCACGTTCTGCACCAGGAATGCGTTTTCTGTCCCATTGTGTGATTTTTTTGAGCAGCTTTTCACTCCACACCAATATCACTTTCTGCAGCTAAAGCAAATCCATAGACAATTCACAATTTTTTTTTTTTTTTGTGTGTGGTGCACAGTAATCTTTTTTGTAAGGATGTTCAGTTGGAGACTGTAGTGATATGAAGAATACTTATGTTCTGTGCTCAGTACCAGTTTGCCTTTAAGGTTTTTCTTGCAGGATTTTCCCAGATACATACCACTTTAGAAGTATTCCTCCAGGGCAATAGACTGGACAAGGCTTTCCTGGAATATTAAGCATACAGTGTGTGTGGTGTTCCTAGTAAGGCTAATGTAGTGAAGTATGGAGCCAGGGTGTTTCAGGACTGTAGGCTTGTTAGCCGGATCTGTACACAATGGAAATGTTCATTAATGAAAGCCAAGTGCCAAGTGTGTCCACTGCATCTCTACATAAGAGTTTTCCTATTGCATCTTAATGTGTAGGCATGTCTAATGCATGTAGAGTATATAAATAAGAAGGCATTTCTGCATGCAGGCACACTGTGTGTGCCTGCACATAGTAGTAACTAACTTCTGGAATCCAACCAAAAAAAAAACCATTCTATGTGCCAAAATTTCAGACATATGAAGGCTTTTTCCATGGTCTGTCAGTAGCTGTATTTAGAAACATTCTCCTTTTTTCTTTTTTTAAGCACGGAAAATAGAATCATGGGGTTGTTAAGTATTCTTCCACTGCTTGTCCATGAGTAAATTTTGAACCACCAAAGCAGGACAGGCAATCTGCTTAGGAGAATAAAACAGTCCTAAGTTGGGCTGGTTGGTGATTTGCCCAGGTTTGATATTTAATTTTTTTTCCCCTAAATTTTGATTTTTTTCAAAAATCAAACAGCTCGCATTTTGTGGCTAAACTGACCTTACCAAAGGGGATTTAGTGCTGGAGCCTTTAAATGTTCATCAGCAATGAGTGCTCTCTGCAGCACTTCTTTACAGAGCAAACTTGGAACCAGAGTATAAGAGTTTATGACGATGCATATGTTTAATTTTTTGAGGATCTCAGGTATACTGGTCATGGCAGACTTTTGTCTTTAGTTAGGATGTGATAGTGTTGAATCTTTATGCTGCAAGACTAGGCAAAGAACATAAACAAGGATATTAATGGAAAGCAAGTGGTACTTTCTTTACCATGAACTTTTGGATGTAAACCAGTGTTTTTCCAAGTGTCAGGGCAAAATCAGTTTTATAAAGCCTATTCTTTAACTCCAGCTCACTGGCTCCACTGGTTTTGGAGGTAGTGGTGCATTCCACCATTCCCAGTGCATTATTGTATTCAGCTAAATAAGCTTCTAGCTGCATGGTGTGACTTCCAAGCACACTAAGGGTCCTCAGGGGGTGTACTGAATCTAATTCTAGAAACTTCTTTTTCATTTATTGAAACTTATTTATGGAACTGAAATCCATGTTTTCTTATGTTTGATCTCAGTTTCTCTACTGTCTTCTTAAATCATGTAATGGTTTTTCAAGATGTGAATGTTTGCAGCTAATCCGAAATTCATGGGTAATAGTAGCTAATATTTAAATATTTGCAACAAAAGTTAGGTTACTGATGATATTTCTCCTTTCCCCATCCATCCACTGGTGTTGGGATTTAGTTATTTGATAATCTTTCACATGACTGCAGAGAAGAATACAAAAGCAAATCCCTGAAGTGTAAAAAACAAAATAACAAACTCCAACAAACCAAACAAACAACCCAAGCACCCTCCCCCATATATTTTTTTTAACTGCATGCTGTTAAAGGTAGATTTGATTTCTGGATGCCTTTCTCCATACATTCTGAAGAATAAATGGCTGGCAAAACTTCTACCTTGCTTGGAGGCATTCCAAAAAGCTTATGAGATGCAAAAAATTCAGAGTACAAGGTGGATGTCAAGGATTTCAGTTGCTTTAAAATGATGTAATTTTACAGAGCAGTAGAAAGAGAGCATACTGAAGAGTGTTGGGAACTGCCCAACCACAGGCTAACAGACCCAGTGTTTTTTTCTGCTTCTGTTTTCATCAGGAATATTGCAGATATTTCAAATGCATGCCAAGTGTTAAACAAATTTGTTTCAGGTCAAGGAATGGCAATTACAGGTGCCAGGAAATTGGCAGCATCTTAATGATAGGAACCTTAGGATTTCTAGAAAGGCTTGTGATGTACAACTCTGTCTTGCAATGGTTTTGCTCTGCAAAATTACCCATTGTATAATAATAATAATGATAATAATGAAATAGCTTCCATTGGTGAAAGGTGACCATCAAAATTTAAGGTGGTAAATCCCCAACAAAATCCACCCAAAAACTTCTTTAAAATTTTGAATGTAATGGAATTGCCTTTTAAACAAAGACAGTGTGCAGTGAGGAATGGGTACAGTAATTGCAGACACTTATGTGCTGTTACTGTGGCATGGTGAGAACTTGGATTTTCCCACTGTGTCCTGGTGCTGAGGCAAGTCAGGAAAAATCAGTGATTTCACCAACTCTTTAACATTTTCCTTTCCCCAGAGCCTCATATCATTGTGAGGCCGAGCTGGCATTCTCTATGCATATTGCTACTGTGGTATTTTAAGAGACCTAATGACCTCTAAACTACAATTTACAAAAACCTACTTGAAATTAATGGCACTTTTTTCTGAGGTAGTAAGTAACAGTAGGGTCTATTATATGGATTTGCATAAACTTCTGGTCTTTGTGTAGCTAAGTATGGCCTCAGTTTTATTTTTGGACAAATAATTAAAATACATTTGATGTCTAAGCCTGATTTCTCTTCCCTCCTTGTTCCATAGTTGGTTTTAAATGCTGTGTTGCTGTTGTCTCTCACTTGAATAATAACAAATAGCAGTTAGAAACAGAGGTGTAGGACTTCACTGCAGGATGGAGAAGAAGAATAGTGTGAGGGAAGAGCATTCCAACTTCAGTACCTGTGGCAGAGCACAAGGGGAAATGTGACCACACAGTTTCAAGGACTGAACCCTAGTTTCAAGGCTTTTTTTCCTTGCAATGCCAGATGCTGGGTCTGTTGTGAGAGAGATGATGTCCCAGCTCAAGTTCCCTTCCTGGGGCTAAGCCCCTTGTTATATATACTTGATGGTGAATGAAGGTGTTTGCAGCAGCTGCCCCTTCTATTGTAAATGTGCAGTTTTACCAGGGCTGGGGGTCTTGTTTGGCCTTGCACTTGGCAAGCATGAAGTGATTGTGGAAGTAAAAAATAAAGACTTTTTAAATAACTGTTCATTGTACAGGTTCTGAAATATTTTCCTCTTTTTTTATTGCCTGTATTTTTAGAGACACTGTGTAAGAACAAATCTGTCTTTGAGAACAAATGGGAACAATTTTCCTTTAGAAGTAACCTTAAATAGTTTCCCCATAAATTCCAGTTCTCACAAATCAAACTTCATTTCCATCTGTTATGCACGGGCAGTCTTGAGTACTTACTGATAACCGCTAAAAAGAGAAACATTAATCTAAACTGTAATTTTGTGTCTCCAGAACCTTTTTAGTTGATTTTGAAATATAGAGAACTCCATGCTTTTAGCACAGAGGACAAGTAATTTTTAAAAACAGCCAGGGATACATCTAGAGCCTGCAGGGAAAGGTGTATATGCTGCAATGGTCTAGTACTGGGCAGGGATAAAAGTTCTGAATTTCTTTTTCTACAATTCCAGCATTTTGTGTTCCTTGAGGGGAGGAGTGTGTGAATATGGCAGCAGAATGCAAGCAATCATGCAGTTTGTGGGATACCACTAATTCTCTTTTTGGTGTGTTCCTCCTTACAAAGGAGATTTTTGCTTGTTTGTACTTTATAAGATGTAGACTCTTAGAAAAGTGCAAGCTTTTGGTTTTTAAAAAGCGTTAGACCTCTTCAGACTAACTTCTTAACCTACTAGTAGCAGTGTTCAGAGCTGTCTTTAAGTAGTAAGATAGGATTTACCTCACTCTTCCAGCCTCTATGGCAGTACACTTGTGGGCTGAGGGCCTGGTCTTGGATGGTGGTTATGGTGTTTCACTTTCTCCCGGGGAAGTCAGCGGGATGTTACAGCCGAGTGACTTTGAAGGGCTTGTTGTTAACAGAAAGACAGCACTGGGAGCAAGAGAATGAGGCATATTTATGAATGTTTCTGTTTAACCCAGATAACTAATGAGTCTCCTTTGAAGGTTTAAGTGATCATCTCCTAAGGTTTAATATGGCTTCTCTACAACAGATGCCAAACCAGTGTGAATTGAAACTGCAGCGCTGGTTTGACCCAAGGTTAATGCAGCGAACCACTACCTACTTTATTAATTATGGTTTTCTCTCTAGGGAGAACTGGAGAGACAGTTGCTCCAGGCTAATCCCATCCTGGAGGCCTTTGGAAATGCCAAGACAGTAAAAAATGACAACTCCTCAAGATTTGTGAGTATTATTGTGTTGAGGATATTCAAAAAGTGCATCAAAAGTGTATTTTACATTTTCTATAGTATTCTGCTTTTGGGTGAATTGCTATCAGGAATAGAATAACTGAGTGACTCCTTTAAATTAATCTGGGAAGTTGATTTCATTCAGTGAATTATCCAGAACAGATCTTTTAGGTCTCTAGGATGAAGAGACCAGACCCTGTGCCAGGATCATCTGTGCTGATTTATATTGTAATCATTATAGTCAGTTTTATGCTAGAGAGCAAATATTGAACTTTATTGTGCTTGCTTTGGAGAGCAGTGGGTAATATCTGAGAGGCAGGTGGGGGAGCTGGAGCTAAATAAAAATGGTTGAAGCTAGCACTGAAAGAGGTGGAACTGTCAAGGTAGTGTGTAATGTGAAATTGAAGGCACCCTGGTTGTGGGAAATCTAGGTTGAAACATAGTGAGTGTGAGTTGTAAGCTGTCACATTGACAGAAGTATCTGCAAGTGCTTGGTGGCTTGGTGTCTTTTTTGTTAAATTGCTGTTGTGATCAGCAGGCATTGCCTATTGGCTGACCTTATGCTTTGCCTAAAACCTGCCTGACCTGTTCCAAGTTTCCTTTCTTGGATTAAAAAGAGATGGCTTACCTCTGTTGTTTACTGCTGTTACCAGATAGAATGAATACTAATTTTAATGCTATTGTCTTCCTCTTAGGGCAAATTTATCAGAATCAACTTTGATGTCAACGGCTACATTGTTGGAGCCAATATTGAGACCTGTATCCTTTCTGTAACCCCTTGAAAGGAGAAGTTCAAGGCTCTAGAGGTGACAGGAATGGTACCTAGCTGTCTCTTCACAACTGACTTAGGTTGAGAAAGCAGTTGGAAGCACTCTACATTTCTGCTGTCAAGATCACTCTTGTAGTCTGTTTCCTCATAATAGTATTTTTTGACCTTTTGTGATCATGGTACAGCTCTTTTCAGAACGAATGAATGAATTGTAATCCTGAGAGGTGAAATGCAAGCATAAACTGCAGCAATATGAATAGGTGTGGAATTTCATAAGTCATTCTCACTTCTGTCCAAGGCAGGTGGGGATTGATGGCCACTGTTTTTTTGTTTCTTACCAGTTAAGACTCTCTTACCATGGTCATCATTCATAGGCTGGCACAACTGAGACCAGAAGCTCGGTGGGTTGTTGACTGATAATGATCTCTAAGTCAATATCCCTGTCAGTTGGCATGAAGAGAACATCAGGTAGTTTTTTCTCCTACGGAAGTATAGGAAGTGATTTGTGTGTCCTGTCATATGCCTTGACTCTCTGAAGATCTGCTGGAGAAGTCACGTGCAATTCGCCAGGCCAAAGAGGAGAGAACCTTCCACATCTTTTACTACCTGCTCTCTGGGGCAGGGGAGCATTTGAAGAGTAAGTATGATTGTGTTGTGTGAGGGAGTCCCGTAACTACAACAGTGGGCTCAGAGCACTTGTAGACTAGGACCTGTTCTTCACAGTTCCTTCTCTCTGCCTTTTAGATATGGTCAGCTCTCCACTTCTTTCATGCACTCATACATCCATCTGCCCTCCCCCTGCACTTCTCAGTTCCTGAAAACTTGCTTCTCTGGTTCCTTCCTGCACTTGTCTTCTTGCCAGCAATGACTCTACGCCCTTCCTTATCTAAATCACTGTCCCATGTTTAGTCTAGTCTTGCATGATGTAAACCATTCTGGTACAGGAACGGTCCTGCTGTGATGTACTCAGCATGTAACTGAGTGGAGCAAATCTGCAAGCCTCTAAGCAGCTCTGGCAGTCTGGGATCCCAGCACATCTTGCTTTAATACCTCAGCCTGGTAATCTGGGTCTGTGTTGTGCAAGAGCTGCAGATTGATCTGCAGGAATTGACACAAGGAGAGGACTTTCTCATAGCTGCTACTGTTTCAAGAGTTAATATATTAACTTTTATCTGACTTGAAACAAACGAGGTATCTGAAATTAAAGGCAAATTTACTTTCAAGTTAATCCCTGCTTTTTACAGATTTAGGGCATAATGATGAATGACACCGCTTTAGTGGAGTAGTCCAGAGGAAGGAACAGCAGGAAATAACACAGAAAAACTCTATGTTTATCTAAAATACATTAAATATTCAACCTGAAGTAAAATTGGGCTTAAGATTCATCCAGGACCCAGATTTATCCAGGACCTGGTAGTGTATGCAAGTCAGAAATTTGGTATTGGTGGGTAGCTTGTTGTCTTTTAAAAAAAATCCATAGCAATTTATTTATCATTTCTTTCCTAAGATGATCTGCTGCTGGAGCCTTACAACAAATACCGCTTCCTTTCCAATGGGCCCGTTACGATCCCGGGTCAGCAAGACAAAGACATGTTTCAGGAGACCATGGAGGCAATGAAGATCATGGGCATCCCAGATGAAGAGCAGATAGGTATGAATATGCAAGCAATAAAAAAAGGGAACAGGCCATGGCTCTTGAGCTATTTTGTTCTGATGTTCTTTTCTTGTTTTGGTTTGATTTGTTAGCTTTTTGTTTAGGGTTTCTGTTGGTGTTGTTTTGCCTGTGTCCATTCCTGCCCCCCCCGCCCCAAGTGAACGGCATGCAAGTAACAAAATTGAGTGGCTTTGGAGTGACCCACCTCAGGATGTACCAGTACAGTTTCAGGTTATACAGTTAACTTTAGAAGTCAAGCAGCTAATAAAAATATGCCTCTGCTTGCTGTTTTTGTTCCCAGTCTGGGGCTTGTACACTCAGTTTATGAAAAACACATCCAAGGTACAAGAATCCCCTCACTCTCTTATGCAATGCACGGCTTGTGTGCTCCCCCTGTCCCTTAGCAGTGGCTCTAAAGTATCTGATCCAACCAGTGCTGGATTAGTCCTTTGAGAATGGGCTGGTCATAGTGCCTTTCTTTCCAGCTAAACACTGAACTGCTGATCAGAAATTAATATTGTCTGATACTGGGAGCACAGTGGCATGACAGTGAAAATAGAATTGCACGCAGCCAGCACAAAGCACAGTGATACATATTCACTAGAGCTCTGTGCTCTGTCATTCATGATCTGCCTCACTGGTTGGGAATCAGCATTCTGCAAAGTCTCACTTTCAAAATGTAGTGGTCTTCTACAGTCTGAGCTGTTACTCTCTACACTGAAGCAAGCAAGCATCTGTTGTGCTTTGAGGTCACCACCTCCCCTGCTGCAGGCTGCAGCTCTTGTGGCTGTGAGGAATGTATACCTGTGCTGTAAATAGTGCTCTTTACAGTCCAGCCTGCTATAAATCCTTGCTGTGTATGCCAAAATCAGCATAAACAGGTAGAAGTTGGAGGACAAAAAAGTCTTTGTTACGAGATCCCCTTTCAAGTGACTGGCAGTTTACTTTGCTCAAGGCGACTGGACGCTATTATGCAATGAGCTTTGTCTGATACATGGTGAAAATTGAATTGACGCTGTCTTGGCATCTGATGGTGCTTTTTTGATGTGCATCATTTGAAGAGTATGAATATATCATTAGCAATGGGGTGGGGTGCTTCAGCATATAATTAGTAATAGTTACAGTACAGACACTTTCGCCCACATGCTGCTGCCTTCCGTACATTACAATGTGTCTGTAAGGATTGCACATCTTGGTCAGGGAATTGAAAGTGTTACAGGGTTGAAGAAACAAAATCTTTAATTGGGGTGTACTCTTAACTGTCTCTTTTCTTTGTTCAACGACTCAAAGACTGTTGAGGAAAATTGGGTATTGAATTCATTGAGTGAGTTTTGACCCTCAAGCAGAGAACAAGTGTCTTATTAAAAAATACAGATGTTGTAGGTGTCACTTTACCCTCAGACCTGTCTCTCACTGTTTTATAGTGGTGTTGAGAATGGCTAAATTTCTAGGCTGTTTAGTCTTAGGGATGACAAGGCAAGTCCTTTGTCCTGAATGGGAGTTATTTAGAGGAATAGCCTGTGGTGTTTTTTCCCAGATTTCAGAAGGATTTTTGGGATGCTGAGATGGGCCTCTTAACCATGTCAGGAAAGATAACTGGGTCGTATCAAGGCTTTTGGTGATGTCTGACACTAAGCTATTATTATTATTATTTTAAAAGGTCTGCTGAAGGTTATCTCAGGCGTTCTTCAGCTTGGCAACATAGTCTTCAAGAAGGAGCGTAATACAGACCAAGCCTCTATGCCAGACAATACAGGTAACCAATCTCTTCCCCCACACCGAAGAAAAGTGCAGGAAAAAAGCCTACAGGAAGTTCTTGCAAATGAGAGAGTGTATTTCAGTATGTATGGAATGCTGGAGTCCTCCTTTTCCATAAGGTGAATTATTTGTCAGAAGAGCTGGCGTGCTCTGTACAAATAGACGCTGTTGTGCCAGGCGTGTGTTTGCAGCCACCCACGGGCAGGAATGTGGCACTGTTCTTGTGTCAGGGCTAGGCAGGAAGTACACGTGATGAACAGATGAAAAGGATTACTCTACTGGAATATGTGGAGTGTGTGTTTTAAATGAGCCACAACAATTGTTCCTTCAAACCTATATTATCAGATTTTAAGGAATATTCTTTGCTGCCTGTGTTGGTAGTGTGGTAGCTGTAAGAATGAGGTGGTGGATAGTTTTATGGTGGGTATAAAGCATGTGTGCCTATTTTAATTGCACTGCCCATTGTTGAATGTGTAAACAGTGCCACGTCTCATGTGATAGAAGACTATTTGTTGGAAGACTTTACTCAGACCTTCATTGTAGATGTACTGCAGAAGTGCAAAGGTTGCTAATTTATCTCTTAAGTGGGTTTTTTTGGCTATTATTGTTAAAAATATGCTCTAAATGGCATTTTAGAGAGGAGAGAAGATCATTTGGGTTTTGGGTCTTGAATCTGAAATAGAGAGTTGCCTCAAAGACTAATCAGTAGATGAAGACAGAACAATTAGCTTGATTAAGTAATCCATTATCTGATGTATTTTTAAATTGGTTACAGACAGTGACCTTTCTAAAGCTTCTGTGTTGTGACTTAGTACTATGAGGCTATTGCTTCAAATGTACTCTAGTGGCTTCTGGAGAAACTCAATAACCTGTAGTATGAGTTGCAAGAGGGGGTTTTTGGACTTTTTTTTGGTTAGGAAGATACTTTATGTCAGCAATCTGTTCATTTAATGTTTTTTGTAGGCTGTTTCCTGACTTTTCTAAAGACGATTGCTAGAATGTTTTCCTTTTCTTCTTTCTTTCTGTGAGAAAAACAGAATTAATATGAATCTCTTTGTTTCCTCCTACCATCTCTAGCTGCTCAGAAGGTGGCTCACCTTTTGGGTATCAACGTGACAGATTTCACTAGAGGCATCCTGACTCCTCGCATCAAAGTTGGACGAGATTACGTCCAGAAAGCTCAGACCAAAGAGCAGGTAGGCATTCTCAAAAAACAGAGAAGTACTTTGGTCTCTGTTCTTACTGCTGCCCAGATAATGAATAATGTATCAGAGGTTTCTGTAGTGTTTACTAACCATCTTTATGATTGCAATGTATGGCAAGCACACTTGAATATTGTAGGATAAGATATTGCTTCTAGCATAATATGTTGCTTGCTCATGTAATCTGTATGAAGATAGAATTCACCCTGTCCCTTAGCACTTATCAGAGGAAAAAAACCAGAGAGAACACACGTCTCCTAATTTTGGTGACTGGCTGTCCTTGGGGAGTTACTAGCTTCAATGTGATGTGCAAGGGTGACATTTTCAAGCTGGTGCAATACAGAAAGCACTATTTTTGAGTAGGTCAGCTACTAAGAAAGAAGAATTTGCAGCTCACCCTTGAAATTGATTGGAAGTTTTGTACACTGTTGACTGCTCATGCTGTAAATGAAACCTAACTTAGGAGCTAGTGGCCTGCTTGAACGGAGCAAACCCCTGGGCTTGCTCATTGCCTGGCTTCTTTATGAACACAGCATTATCCTCTGAATAAAGAAACATGCTCCTGTAACATGGAAGGGATTGGTAAGAGATTGAAGTCTGGAAAAAGTCTGGAAAGGGTTGCCTTTCCATGCTGCCTTTTCCTTTTGATGCTGAATTTCTTACTACACGTAGTATTTGTGTCAAACACAGATAGGGTAGTGGCAGGGAGGGATTGATCTTCACAAATCCAGAGTTACAAAAGAATTTACATCCATTTCTTTGGGCTTATGAAATATACCATGTTACTACAGTCTTTGGAAGTGACTGGGCATAGTTTTCTTTCTTTAATACCAGCTCTTGTTTTTCTCCAGCAGGCAGGATCCCAAAATTTGGTTTTGACACACTAATTTAGAACACATTCTTTGCTCTTGTATATGGAGTATCACTGTGCCATCTACTTTTCATTGGGAATAAATTGAAATAAGCCTTGTTCAGTCAATTTCCTGGTGGAGAGAAAAATCTCAGACTACAGCTGTGCCACTAGATCCTGAAACAGTGTAAACTGTGCCTTTGTTTGGTTTGTAATGCAACTCCTGATGTTTATGTGTTTGCTGTTTAGGCTGATTTTGCCATTGAAGCACTGGCTAAAGCCACTTACGAGCGGATGTTCCGGTGGCTGGTTATGCGCATCAACAAGGCTTTGGATAAGACCAAGAGACAGGGTGCATCCTTCATTGGAATCCTTGACATTGCTGGCTTTGAGATTTTTGAGGTAAGGAGATGTCAGGTCTTTGCACTCAGCACAGTTTAATGTGGAGCAGAGACCGCTGAGGGAAATAGTTTTACAGCTGGAAAATAACACTCTTGGAAAGGATGTGAAGCCCACAAAAAGGGGGAATCAGCATAAAATCTCATGCAAGATAAGTGTTGGAGAGGAAGAGCTGAAGGAAAGTTGAGGGAGGGAGGAGAAGTGGGAGCTCCTTCTCTAGATGACAGTGAACTGTTAGGCCAAACTGTTAACAGGATTCTATGAAATAATTTTAGGATGTAGTTTGCATTATAATGTGAAGAGCCACAGACTGCCATCAGAAAAGAAGTATCCTGCCATTAGCCCAGCCAGGCAACTCCTGTCAACCTGAGTTGTGCTACACTGGGTCTAGCTCATGAACAGCTGCAAAATGAATTGGGCCAATTTGTTCATGAAATAGAAAATTGAAACACAGACAAGTTGGGGTTTGGTTTTTTTTTCATTGGTTGGGTTTTGTGGGATATTTTTGTTTCCTTCTTCCTCTGATAGGTGTATCTTTAGCTTCATGGTTGCTGGATCTCATGAAAAGGAGAAGAGCAGAAATAACATAGTTAAGAATTACTGAAATATGTAGGGAGTAGAACAGGACCACTCTCTTTAGAAGCTGCATTATGTTTTGTGTGGTCAAACATAGAAATGCACTGTGGGTTATTAACTTTATTCTTACTGTTTGAAGAAATCTGGAAAGTTTGAAGAAATTTCCCTCACTTTATTTGCTGTGATTTTATATAAGGATTAAAAAGGGACTTTCCAGTCTACATGCTTTTAGAAATCTGTCTTTAGGCTTCTATTGCTGCCTCTTATTATGAAGAGGAGTTGCTGGCACTGCATTTGTGAGAAAACCAGAGTCCTTGCTGTTCTTGGGTTAAGTAGCTGCAGTAATTCTTCTGCTGTTTACAGCTAAACATTCTTTTGCAAAGACTGAGAACCAATGTGTATGAACTTCCCTAGGGACTGCAGCAGTGTGCAGTGGCACGTGACAGAACAGGCAGTTCATATCCAAAGGGGTTATTGACAGTGGACTGTCTGCCCCACTCTAGCTTAGATTCCTGAACCACAGAGATGATCTTTTGTGCTAAGAGAATGGTATAGGTGTATATTGAATGTATTGCTTTACAAGCAATTGCTCAAACACCTTTCTACCTTTTTCTTCATTAGCTGAACTCCTTTGAGCAGCTGTGTATTAACTACACAAATGAGAAGTTGCAGCAGCTCTTTAACCACACCATGTTCATTCTGGAGCAAGAGGAGTACCAGAGGGAGGGCATAGAGTGGAATTTCATTGACTTTGGCTTGGATCTGCAGCCCTGCATTGACCTCATAGAGAAGCCGGTAAGTTTGTTGTTTTACTGTTGACCAGGAAATGGCTGCACTGATTTTGTCATTGAGGACATCACCTCTGCCTGTAGATTGGAAACTGGCCCTCTAGCTTTTGTAATCTTCTACTGACACTGTAATGTGATTAGAAGCAGTAGCAAACAGTTTCGTCTTTGTCTGAAAGTGTGTCACCAATAAGTCTGTTAGTATCAGTTCTGTGGGAAACGCTGCATGAAAATAGATCTGATCTATTTCCTCTCACTAAGTTGCCCTCACTTGTGTAGGTCTGCATGGTGCTAGATGTATGTGCAGCTTGCCATAAGTATGTGAACTTCCTTATTTAACTGCAGGTGTGATAAGAAGCTGTGAATCTCTGTTGCTTTCATTCTGCTCTAATGAAACTTAAGAATTTACAAATTTCATAGTAGATGTTCCAGTAGTAAGGACTAGTTTGTGAAACTTTCTGCTATGGTCTTTTGCATTTAGACACCTAAATATATTTAGAGAACTGTGTAGTAATATTTCTTCTATTAAATTTTTTTTTCCCCAAAAAACAACCTAGAAAAATGTCACAGAAGAGACTTTCTCATTAAAATGGTCAGAATTCAGACAGGGATATTGAACTATTAACAACTTCTATTACAATGGAAGTAGTTTAACTGATACCACACAAGAGGTGAATGTGATGTGGATCAGGCTTAGGTATCCTTTTTTTTTCTCCTCTAGCCATCTAAAGGTGTTAATTATTGTTGTAGTTGTGTAGTTAATAATGTCTTGTTTTTCTTCTTTAAGGCTGGGCCTCCTGGTATACTGGCCCTGCTGGATGAAGAGTGCTGGTTCCCAAAAGCAACAGACAAAAGCTTTGTGGAAAAAGTTGTTCAAGAACAAGGCACCCACCCCAAATTTCAGAAGCCAAAACAGCTGAAAGACAAAGCTGACTTCTGTATCATACATTATGCTGGCAAGGTAAAGAATTAATAACTAAAATGTGAAGGTTGGAATGCTTAATTCAAAAGCACTGCTTCTTAGAAATGGCTATTCACCAAAATGGTTTCCTATGAGGAACCATCAGAAGATTTCATAAAAATTCCATTGCGGAGGAGCTACAGGGCCTAAGGAGATTTGCCTGCAAGTTATATCAATATTTATAGTTCAAGACATGTCAATCGGACAGCAATTTAAATTTGTTCTCTGTGACTTGGTGAAATTGGAGGTACTTTTCAGAAACCTGCATCAAGACTTCATCACCAGAAATGCTGATGCAGTTGTTTTTTTGTGTCACACTCTGGATGTTACAAACTAGCATTGCAAATCCATTCTCTCTATGACAGAACAGAACATGCAGCTTTTTGTAAGGGTTGGGAATTTGTAGGTGTGCTTACTTAGATGGCAAATCCAAGAGTAGTTAGGTAATCTCTTGTTGTGCAAACCTCAGTGATACTTTTATAGACTGTGCCAGATGTTGGATCTTGGGCTGCAGAAAATCGCCCCCCAAGCTTCTTAATGTGTTTACCTTCTCCAGGTGGATTATAAGGCAGATGAATGGCTGATGAAGAACATGGATCCACTGAATGATAACATTGCTACTCTTCTCCACCAGTCATCGGATAAGTTTGTGTCTGAGCTGTGGAAAGATGGTATGTAATTAAACTTCGTTTCATTTGTTTGCTCTTTCTTTGTGTGGAAGAGCTTGAGCATCAACAGTCAGTGATGAGCTGTTTTGTTTTTTTCCCCTGAAGACTAAACCACCAAGATGAGCATTACCTGGAACATCCTTTGCTTAGATCATGGTATTTCATTAAAAGTTCACTGTAACTCAAGAGAAAGGTTCACTTGCATCAACTTCTGTTAAGCTTGCTGCATATATAGCAATTCTGTCTCAAAATGAGGAATGCTGGGATATTACATGAATGCACCATTATGAGCCAGCAGCTTGCATAGCTGCAACACTCAAAATCTGAGGTGAAATCTGTTTTCAGTCCTGCAGTTAAGTGTGCCCTTTCTGCAGTGTTGTTCAGTATTTTACTCTATCTTCTCTGGGTTTATCTGCTTTTGAGTCTTACTGTTACTGTCACTTTCTGTGGTAGGTTTTCTTTGACGTCTCTGTCTGTTGCAGAGATGCAGAAGGTTCAGAGAGCCTATTTCTATCAACACTTTCCTATTCTTCATCTAGAACCAGGTGACTGAGAAACCCAGCTGTTGTGTCATGTGTGTGATGCATCCTAGAGCCATGCAAGAAATGCTTCCGTTAACTTCTCTGTCCCTTTGTCATACCTGCCTGTCTTTCTTGTTCATTTCCTCTGCTTTGTGCTAGTAGCTCCTCATGGACTTTAAAACAAAAGTAAAACTCACCTTGAAAGTGGATACAAGAATATAGATACATTCAGGTGCTAAAAATTGCTCTGACACAACTTGTGTAGGTAAAAGCAAATTCCTGTCAACTGTTTGAATGTAGAGCTAGCACAGCTGTATTTCTTGCAAGATACGGAAGGATGATTTCTGAGACTACATAGAAACTGAAATCCAGTTTAACATTGGTTTTAGTACTGGGATTTCACTTCAGCAGCTGATAAAAGAAAGTTTGGCAAAGGAGCTCATACTGGATGAAAAATGGCCATCAGCAAGGTGTGCCTAATGAGCCCTTTGCTGTTTGAGACTACTTTTGGACTTGAAATGTCAACTGACCACAGCTTATCAGTTTTCATTTAGTGTTCCTAGCTGGATCTTCTGCTGCCAGTGACTGTCCTTTGCGCCTATCTTGAAGTAGATTGCAGGGCTCAAGATTAAGAGGATTGGCACAGCCACAGTCTGGGATGCACTTGTGTGGATTTCCCTGTGATGTCATCTAGTAACATAACCTTCTTTTCTTTCTGATAAGACAACCTTGACCCTATTCCAACAGCTGCTCTAGAAGTGAACAGTTTTAAACTAGTATTAGTTGTAAATGAGAGTATTCTTTCTTGTATATTCTTTTGTAGGGGTGTCTCTTAGCAGATGTATTTTTTTTTTTAATCAGAAGACAGTTTGGCTCAAGCTGGTGTATTTTCTGAAGTGAAGATTGGGAGCCTGAGTGTAGGCATCAGTGAATCACTAAAGATGGTGCAGAGTAGTTTGAAGCCCTTAATTAAGTGTATTGGAGGTGTGGAGTTGGTTTTTGTTGGATGGGTTATTTTTTATCTCCATGTGGAAAAGCAATGGGAAAAAGTAAAACTTTTATTAGTTTCTTCTTGCCCCTACTACTGTCAGATCTAGCTGACTTCTGTTGAGGAAAAAAAAAATCTGTGGTGTCCATCCGTCAAGGTGATAGCTTCATCCATGCTTGGATGTCACTGTGGCATAGTGGAGAAACTGTTGGGGCAGGGAGTTCTGACTTTCTCCTAGTGCCATTGTTCATGTCTGTGTCATAGAATACTTGTACTCCAAAAACAACTCAAGCAGTGGTATCCTGAGGTTTGGGTTTTGTCATGCCTTTTACTGTGTTTGTTCAGTTTACGAGTAGATACGACTTTTCTGATCATCGGTCGTGACAGTCCTGCCTGTAATGCAAGAGTGAAGCTGGGCTTTTTCTCTATCTGTGGCCCCTTCTGGATCAGAGTTAACTAACAGTTGACTCTGCTGGGCTAGCAGCTAGAACTCTTGGTTTGTTGTTTTTCATTCTGAGCTAAGCAAGTAGAAGCATCTGAAACTCACTTCTAGATTGCTCTTCCAGTTCTGCCATCCAGGGCATCAGTAGAATGTGTTTGGGATTAAGTTTGACTCCATCACTCAAACTTCCTGTAGTGAGCTGATGCTTTCTTTTCCTTCCTGCTCCTATCCCTGCACAAATTTTGTACAGGAGTCGACATCTGTGTAGAGATGAAGCAAAAAGGATCCTGCAGCTCCTCTCATTTATCCTGTTCTACCCAGATGTTCTTTGTATGTTCCGATGCTTCCTTTGTTTGTGGGAAGATTTTAATGCTCTTTCCTGTGCTCTCTCTAGTGGACCGTATTGTTGGGCTGGATCAGGTAGCTGGTATGTCAGATACAGCATTGCCAGGGGCCTTTAAAACCAGGAAGGGAATGTTCCGGACAGTGGGACAGCTCTACAAAGAACAGCTGGCTAAACTGATGGCTACCTTGAGGAACACCAACCCCAACTTTGTCCGTTGCATTATCCCCAACCATGAGAAAAAGGTAAAGGCAGTTAGAACAGCACAGCCCATGCATTCTTACATGCGCTTCCTGGGGCATGTGGCTGGGTTGATACCTTCTGTCAGGCTTTACAAGAGATCTGGAAGAGGCCCTGTTTTTTAGTGTATTTTTTTAAGGTCATCCTAAATAACTGCATGCTTACTAAAATTTTGGAGACTGATCTTTGCACTTCTTAAAGTGGCATAAAAGCTTTCCATTGCTTCTAACTGGAAAAGAGAGAACTGGCTGCTTTACAAAAGAGAGAGAGGGAGAGGCAAGGGGGTAGGCCCTTTTGGTAAAATCTTCGTGGTATTCATAAAATATACATTTTCCTCACTAGGCTGGAAAACTAGACCCCCACTTAGTCCTGGACCAGCTTCGCTGTAATGGAGTGCTGGAGGGAATCCGTATTTGTCGTCAAGGTTTCCCCAACAGAGTCGTATTCCAGGAATTCAGACAAAGGTGAGCCCTAGAAAAGAACCTGAAGCAGTCTTTAACCTGGCAAAGTTAAGACATAAGTGCATAAATGGAAGTCTAATATTGCAACTAGATTGCCAGTTTTTCAAAGACATCACATCTGTACCTTGGTATTCCCTGGCACAAAGCCTCCCAAAAGCATCTTGGATTTCTTCAGCAAGGGTGTAGTTCAGGTGAGGCATAGAGGACCCTGTCCAAGACTGCTGCTTCATATTCTGCTGTCTAGAGGTGCAGTGTTTTTTGAAAAACTGTTGAACTCATCATGGCATAGGAACGTGTACTGATTTCTTTTCTTTTGTTGTTTTCAAATACACTTGTGTGACTAGTCTGATGCTTTCTCATTTTCAGATATGAAATCTTGACACCAAATGCAATTCCCAAAGGATTTATGGACGGAAAGCAGGCTTGCGTGCTGATGGTAAAACATCCCAGAAACTCTACTTGAATAGAATGAACTTTATGGGTGTGGTTTGAATGCTGGAGTTGTGCATGCTAAATATAACTTGTACTCACAGACCAAAATTCCAAAGTCAAAATGTTTTGTCTGAGAGAAGGGTGCAAAAAAGCTTCCTCTTGGCTTCATGGATGGAGGCTTTTGTCTAGCATGAGATTCATTAATCCTAGGCAAAGAGGATCTTTCTGTTTACACTGATACATACACTTTGAGATGCCAGCAGTATTCATAGAATCAAAATGCTTAGAAGCATTAATGCTATCTTTAGCACATGCCTAAAGTATGGGCTTCAGTAAACTTTTTGTAATGGCCTGCTGTTGACAAATGCTTTCAGCAAAGGCTCCAATTAGTTTCTGTAAAATTGCCTGCTTCAAAGGGAAAGCTTTGGCTCAAGTTTGATGACTAGGCTTGAATTGAACTTTGGCTATAAGGGATTCCCTTCTTTCTGTCTTACAGGAGTATAGCTGATTCTTCTTAACTAATATAAGCATTGGCAACAAATCCTTAAAAGGAAGGTTGGGCTGGGGTGTCTTTTTTTTTTGACAGAGGTAGGACTGGGAAAAAGTAAATAGGGAGGATCAACAGATGTTTCTTCAAGAAAAGGAAGAGAGCTCTCAGGACTAGACATGCATTCCTCACAGCATCCTTGTAATCTGAATGCTTGATGTGATACTGTATTAGATGATGCTTGCTTATATTTTCTGTCTCTGGTTACCTCCATTTGATGCTGTGCTTGGCAGAGCTCCAGCTCTTCTAATTGGGATAGGCCAGGACTTTATTGGGAGTTAGCAACTTAGGTTGGCCTGAGTGGCTCATTGTAGAGAAGGGCTGTCTTAGAGCCACAAGCCACAAATATGCTTTGTGATGTTTCACGTGAAACAGTCTTTGCAGGACATGAATTCTTCTCTCTCCCTTTTTAGATCAAAGCATTGGAGCTGGATTCCAACCTTTACAGAATTGGACAGAGTAAAGTGTTTTTCAGAGCTGGAGTCCTTGCTCATCTTGAAGAAGAGAGAGACCTGAAGATCACAGATGTTATTATTGGATTCCAAGCATGTTGCAGAGGCTACCTCGCCAGAAAGTAAGTACCATAATTTTTAAAGTACATCATAAACATGTATTTCTCCCATTCAGGTACAAGTTTATCTTCAAAAAAAGAACAAAAGAAATTATTAAGTCTAGAAATTACTTTTTGTCAGAAAGGTCATGATTTATTTATTGGATGGTCTTCTAGGGTTTTCTCATCTCCGTAAAGCCAGACTTTTGGCACTGGCAAGAATCTCTGAGTGCTGTATCCCAGAAACTACTTGAGCAGTAAAGTCTGTTCCTCTCTATAAGAATACTATGCAGCAGATCAAGTTTTTGACAGAAGTGCTGTGAAGAAAAGTCTTAGTACAGTACTGATGCAGCAGGTGTAGGGTTTCTCTTAAGCTGTTAGGTAGGGCTGCAAATGGTACAGTTCTAAGAACAAAAGCAGTACCTGTCAGTTAGGTGGGAAAACACAGCTCTGCTTCACATCTCCCTTTTTGGAAGTGAAGATAGTAAAGCTTTCCAGATTAGAATACATGAGGGAAAATTTGTTTTAAATAGGAAATTGGATTAAGGAAAGAATAGCCACTCTTACTTGAGCAGAAAAAAATTGAAAATCAAGACGAAGTTCGCTGGAAATAGTGCTGGTTTTTTGGGAGGGGAACCTTCTAAAGGAAAAACATAGAAGTATCTAAGAGAGGGCTTGATGGTGTGAACTGTGTGCTGCTCTGGGTTCCTTTATCTTACCCCCACTTGCTTTTCAGGGCCTTTGCCAAGCGCCAGCAGCAGCTGACAGCGATGAAAGTGCTTCAGAGAAACTGTGCTGCCTATTTGAAACTGCGGAACTGGCAGTGGTGGCGGCTGTTCACCAAGGTGATGTTCTTCCCCTTGCAATTTTGACAGTTTGGTTGCAATTTCAGCTTCTCAGTTTGAACCAGAGCACAAAAATCACTCCCTTTGCAGTTGGGTTGGCTTGCAACTGCACCTTGATTTGTTTAGGCAGAGAATGTCATAGTGTGTTTTATAGCTGAAATATAAATAGCATAAACCAGATACAAAGCTACATCCAAGTAATATTGTGGAGAAACAGTAGCCATGTCTTAATGTTCTGTGCCTAAGAAGAGTGAGAGGATCACTTGCTTTGGTGATGTGGCCCTTTGGTGAGTCACTTGCAGTGTGGATCAATGTAACTAAGCAAAAATTATTATTACAGGGGTGGTTTGCCATCTCTTTGTCCAGGGTTGTAAGAGCAAAGGAAAAGCAGTGGGGTCTGATCTTGCTGTTATAATTGTATATATCTCACCTTTATAAAGACAATGAACACACAAAGAAAAGGTCTTTTTTCTAAATGCATGGGATTTCTTGCTTTTTGAGAGTATGGTTTACATTTTTCTCCTTCCTATGAAATTACTTCTAAGGGATTTTAATGGGGGAAGCACAGAAATGAATGGTGTTTGTTTCTTCATAGAATAATAGAATAGTTTGGGTTGGAAAGGACCTTTAAACATCATCTAACCCAATCCCCCTGCAGTGAGCAGAGACATCTTCAACTAGAACAGTTTGCTCAGAGCCCCATCCAACCTGACCTGTCATGTTTTCAGGGATCAGGCATCCATCCACCACCTCTCTGGAAAACCTGTTCCAGTGTTTCATCACCCTCACTGTAAAAAATTTTCTTCCTTATATCTAGTCTGAATCTACTCTTTGTTAGCTTAAAACCATTACCTCTTGTTTTGTCACAACAAGTTTGTCAAACTTGTTAGCCTTCCTAACAAGTTTGGCCCCCTCTATTTTGTGAACCCTCTTTTAGGTACTGTCAGATGCTCTGCGCTCTCCCTGGAGCCTTCTCTTCTCCAGGCTGAGCAGCCCCAACTCTCTCAACTTGTCTTCATAGCAGAGGTGCTCCAGCCCTCTGACCATTTCTGTGACCCTCTGGACCCACTCAAACAAGTCCATATCTTTCCTGGGTTGAGGACCCCAGAGCTGGATGCAACACTCCAGGTGGGGTCTCACCAGAGCAGAGGGGCAGAATCCCCTTCTTAAACACTGAACCCATCAAATCCACATCTCTTCAGTTTAGAGAGAAATATCTTGTGGGGTACTATGCCAAAGGCCTTACAGAAGTCCACCTATATGACATTGGCTTACCTGTGAATTTCCTCATTGTATGGCAACTTTTTTATTCTCTTGCTATTACTACTTAACCCTTGAGGGTCTGGAATTTACTGAACCCTTTCCTGATGCATCCCATCCTGGAGGAGAATAAATGAATTGGCAGAAAGTGTGCTATTGGCAGAGTCAGTGATATCTAGTCCTGTGTGATTCCCCCAGTGCTCACAACAAAACAGTTGGTCAGTCCTTCAGATGTGGCACTATCTGAAACGTTTTATTCAATGCTTACCTTAAGTACCAGAGCATTTCTTCATGTTTTCATTTTTCCTTACACACATCTCATTCCCTTGGTTTCCCTTTCAGGTGAAGCCCCTTCTGCAAGTCAGCAGACAGGAGGAGGAGATGATGGCCAAGGAAGAAGAACTAATAAAGGTCAAGGAGAAGCAGCTGGCTGCAGAAAATAGACTGAGTGAGATGGAGACCTTCCAGGCCCAGGTGAGTTTGCAAACCTGATGTGTAAAAGTTGTTCTCTCTCCACCTGTCCAACTGCTTGAGAGCACCTTCTTTGCTTCTTGGTCTGATAGACCAGCTGTAGGATTCCAGGCTGCTGGAACATGACTTGGCTGCCTCTTGGTCACTTTCCACTGCTGTTCCGTAGCCGCTATATGAAGAAAAGTCTCCTTAGGCTGAGTGATATAACAAGCTGGTTGAATTCACTCTTGGCATTAATGGAATCCTTTTTGTTTGGAACACAGAAGATGGAAGCAGGGTTGTTTTTCCATAGGGCTGATGATGATTTGTTACTTATGTAAGGGGAAATAGACAATATCCATATTTCAAAAGGATATGGTCTTGATAAATTTGTGAATGATTTGTAGTTGCAGCACCTGATTTGTGAAGGAGAACATGCACTTAAAACTGTATTTTGATATTTAGCTTTTGATTCACAGCAGGGGACTGCTGCAACGTTTGAAACTGTAACTGTGGAGCAGAGGAGCACAAAACTTCACTTAACACACATTGTTAAGTGCTGTGGTAAATTGGAGCTTGTCTTATTTCTGGCTTTGCATCCAATGTAGCTAATGGCAGAGAAGATGCAGCTGCAGGAACAGTTGCAAGCAGAAACCGAACTGTGTGCTGAAGCTGAGGAGATAAGAGCTCGCCTGACAGCCAAGAAACAAGAACTGGAGGAGATCTGTCATGACCTGGAAGCAAGGGTGGAAGAAGAGGAAGAACGGTGTCAGCATCTTCAGGCTGAAAAGAAGAAAATGCAGCAGAATATCCAGGTAATGCCTTAGGAATGCTGTCTCTTGTCAGTAACAAGGATAGTAAGGGTTAGAGTGGTTCTTTAGCCTCAGCTTGGAGGGAAATGAAAGAGAGAAGGCGGGGGGTGGGGAAGAGGCATGGGAAAATCCATCTGTGGAAACAGCAATAAAATGCAGCAGTTCTGGTGCTGAGCCTGAGGCGTTCAGTCAGTCATCTGGAATGAGCTGTTCCCTTCTTGAAGATAAGGTGATGGCCACTTCTCAAGTAATAAGGGAAGTCTTTGCTTTGTTTTAGGAATGGTAGTGTTCTTTGCAAAATAGCATTGTTCTGCTAGAAAATTTGTTTGTTGGCATGCAGTATGTTGCATTAAGTCACGACAGAGATGTCACTCTGGTATCTACTGGTAATACCTTGAAGGAAGGGTGAAGAAACCTTCCATTCTAGTATTGCTACTGTGCTGAACCATGGGTTGGTGAGCAGCACTGAAAAATACCTTCTTTTTCTATTGTGAAGGAACTAGAGGAGCAGCTTGAGGAAGAGGAAAGCGCAAGGCAGAAGCTGCAGCTAGAAAAAGTGACCACAGAGGCCAAATTGAAGAAGTTGGAAGAAGATGTGCTGGTTCTGGAAGATCAGAATCTCAAATTGGCTAAGGTAAGACTCCTGCATCATCTTCCACAAGCTAAAGATACACAGGTATTTCTCTTGGAGAAAACCACCACAGGCTTACCTTTTCCCTATTACAGGGAAACTTAACAATTAATTCAGTCTTGTCTTTGAGAATTCTTAAAAGTAACTGCCTGCCTGTATTCTCAACAGTCAGTATTGTATGATATTTAAATGACCTTCACTAAATAATGATCCATGAGCAAACATTTTCTGATACATTGTTACACCAAACAGTATCAAGTTATTTTATAAACAGACTTCCCTTTCAGTTTTGAAAGGGTCATCATATACAAATCTTTAATTTAAATTCAAATTTAAATTTATTTGAATACTGCTTGTGATCCTGAAAGGATTTCTTTCTGTCTGAGTTTCCTTGTAGCAGGAGTGGGCACTCATGACATTGACTTTTCTAAGCAGTCAGCTCTGGAAAAATAACCTGTAATTTCAGCAACTCTTTTGACATTGCCATCTCAATTCTGCAGGAAAAGAAACTTTTGGAAGACAGAATGTCTGAATTTACAACAAACCTGACAGAGGAAGAGGAAAAATCTAAGAGTTTAGCCAAACTGAAGAATAAGCATGAGGCCATGATCACAGACCTTGAAGGTAGTTTTGGTTTTTGTTTTTCTTAAAAGATAGATCCTGTAAAGACCTTGTCTAATTAGTTTTAGGTGGTTTATTGTTAAATTTTTTTGCACTTCAGTTTCATTTCTGAAAGAGTTTTAGTCCTCCCGAGTTTCTGAAGGGTTAAAAATTAGTCTGTAGTGTGTAAGCTATTGATTGGTTTGATAGAACTGTGCACTGGCTGGCTGAAGGTTATGTGCCTTGTCAGCTGAGCCCTTGATCTAAATAAAAATTCTCTCCAAAGCAGCAGGCCAATGGAGAAGAGAGGCTGGTTCTCTTTCTTCTCCTGCTGTGGAAGTGTCTCCACTTTTCTACTTCCAGCAGCATCAATCTGTCAGGGTTAGTGCTGTTTCTGATAGCCTGTTTGCACAAGTACTTCAGAGTTCTAGAAGGATGTTCTTCTGGAGACTGTCTGTTCAGTTCCAGTAAAGGGAGAGCAGACCTTGCATTTAGCATCACTAAATGGGTGCTTATGCCTGCACAGTGTGAGACTGGCATTATGTTTGCATTGTTAGAGTGAAGGTGGGAAATGGAGGTTTGGCTGTAGGGTGACAGGAAGGGAAATTGCCCAGACATATTTTGAGGGCAAAATATGGGGGTAGTTGCCTGTATAGGTCCTGACAAAATAATGCAGTCCAGCTGCTAGTTTGGACAGTTTTGTTATCAGGAAAGAAAGTAGATAGATATATTTTCCTGTGCTCATCCAGTGTTCTTTGAGTGTGTCATCTGTGTAACCGAACGTGTCTCCATCTCCGTTAGAACGCCTGCGACGCGAGGAGAAGCAGAGGCAGGAGTTGGAAAAGACTCGTCGGAAGCTTGAAGGGGACTCCAGTGATCTGCATGACCAGATTGCTGAGCTGCAGGCTCAGATTGCAGAGCTCAAAATGCAGCTGGCCAAGAAGGAAGAGGAGCTGCAGGCAGCCTTAGCTAGGTGAGAACCTGCCCTGTGGGGTTCAGGGACTGCCTGGTTGGGAAGTATTTCTTGTCTTGTGTCACCTGGAATAGGGACTAAATGCAATCTGTGCATGTTGTATTTTTGCCTGCGGGCTATTAAAGATCCGTGTCCTTAGCATTAGAGTTCTTTGTCTGCTGCTCACTGCCACATTCTCTGCACACAACTAGACCATGGATACAATAGGCACTGCATGCATTTGACTGAAGTAGTAATCCTTAAGCTGGGGTTAAGAAGTAGTGGCAACACACTGTCCCTCTGGTAGTTGCTGTATTCATCTACTCAGTGAAGTGTCCAATTTCCAATGTAAAATGGTGCTTTCTCTTCTGCTTTCTTCTGTTGTCAGTCTCTCTCTGTCCCCTTCTTTAAGGTGAGTAATCGTGCTGTCTCAAGTATTGGGAGATAGAGCTTAGAATCTGTAGATCATATATGGATCAAAGTCTGAATATAACATTGTAGAGCTGACCAATACCAGCTATTCTTGATTATTTTTAGTAGGACAGGTTGTTTTAATTTGTGTATGGTTTAAGTCTAGCTCTGACCAGAACCTTATGTTGAACAGAGTGGAAGAAGAGGCAGCTCAGAAGAACATGGCCCTGAAGAAGATCAGGGAACTCGAATCCCAGATCACTGAGCTGCAGGAAGACCTGGAATCAGAGAGAGCATTCAGGAATAAAGCTGAAAAACAGAAGCGGGATCTGGGAGAAGAGCTGGAAGCGTTGAAAACAGAGCTAGAAGACACACTAGATTCTACAGCTGCTCAACAGGAGCTGAGGTAACTCCAACATAGACCTGTGTTATCTTTATTTGGTTTTGGTTTTGGCTGTCTCTAATAATTGTGCTGCATTCATTCTCTTACCATAGCAAGCCTTTGCCTTTATCACTGGTTAGCAGCCTCAGTGACTACAGGAGGAGGTGGTGTGCAAGCTGTAGTCACGACTGCATTACCTCACCTGATGTCACAAAGTCGATTTGCTCCCTAAGCAAAGTGTTAGTGGTACCCCTGAAACATCTGTACTTTCAGGCTGTTACTTCTTAGGCAGAAATAATGCTGCCAGCTTGCACTTAAGAAGGATGCAATGCTAAGTGCTACCTCTGAAAAGTATCTTTATAGCCTGAACAGACCTTGGCATTTTTCTGCATTAGAGATGCTGTTGGTGGACATACACCTCTGTTTGATTCCCTCCTTGGCATCTGAATGGAATTTGTGAATTTTGCAGGTCAAAGAGAGAACAAGAAGTAACGGTTTTGAAGAAGACCCTTGAAGACGAGGCAAAGACTCACGAGGCTCAAATCCAAGAGATGAGGCAGAAACATTCACAAGCTATTGAAGAGCTGGCAGAGCAGTTAGAACAAACCAAACGGGTATGTGGAACAGAAAACACGAGGTCAAAGCAGTCAACCTCCCTGAAATGACAGTGCAGAAGAGCACAAAGTATTCATGATAGTGATATATGTGTTCTTCTTCCCTTGGTAGATCATTTTTCTCCATGAAGCATATATAAAGCTGTTTTAAATAGTGGCATCCATTCTTTTTTGTCCTGTTAGGCATGTTAGACTACTGCACAGCCAAGACATTCTTCTCACTGCTAGCACTTGTTGTACAACCTTTAGTTTAAAAATCTGATGGTGCAAGACTTTTTTTCTGTATTTTTGTCTTCTCTGATTGCTAGATTGTCTCCTGCTTATCAGTGACAGGCTGTTCATATTGTTTTTTTCTGAGTAAGCAGCCTGCAACTTAACTACTAAACATACACCATTAGCTTGCTTCTTGTAAAAACATGTACTCACTGGATCCTGCCATTTCTGAGGGGTTTTGCTGCCTTTTCTTTTCCTGTTCAGGTGAAAGCAAATCTTGAAAAGGCAAAACAAGCTCTGGAAAGTGAGAAGGTTGAACTGTCCAATGAGGTGAAGGCTCTTCTGCAGGGCAAAGGGGATGCTGAGCACAAGCGGAAAAAAGTGGATGCTCAGCTCCAAGAACTGCAGGTGAAATTCACAGAAGGTGAAAGAGTGAAGACTGAACTGGCTGAGAGGGTTAACAAACTGCAGGTGAGTGGCATGGGTTTTCCTTAGCTTCAGCCCAAGGCTGGAGAGAAAAGGTTCTAGACTGTTATCTCCCCATGGCTAGTTCAAAAATTTTGTTCCTCCTGAGGATAATGTTCCTACAAAAGGCAAATTCATAGTTTGCTTCCCAAGGACTATGCAAACTCCTTAACTCGTTGCCAGATCAGGATATTTGGATTGATGTCACTTATTTTGAGCAGCCCTGAGAAGGTGAAACAACCAGTTGCTGTTTGAGTTTTGTAAGGCTCAAGGAGTCAGAGTGTCTGTGCCCCCCTAAAGCAGGCAGTGGCACACACAGACTGGTGCTTGTGTAACTCCTGTGGAAGACAGGGTCTGGAAGTTTTGTCACATGGTTGATGGTGATGAGTGGCTGAAGGGTGATGTGGGAACTTAATGGGTTTCTCCTCCTTTAAAGGAGCAGTAAATCCCTTAAAGTGACACAAAACATTGTCTTTGGCCTTCTCCTTTACGGAGGGTTGTCATTAAAAGTTGAACACTGACAGTGTATGCACAATCTTTTGGAGTGTGAAAATGTAATTTTGAGACTCCAGATACAGTCCTGAAGCAGATAGTACAAAATAGAAGAGAGTTAGTTTAATAAAAGCTTTTACAATTGCTTACCAGGCTGTCTAAAATCTCATATAGGCCTTAAAAAACCCCAAACCAACCAAAATCAGAAGGCCGTTGTAACAGAGGTGATCTGAAATAAACATCTCTTTTCAGCTTCTCATATTTAATTCCTGGGACTGTGGAAATGATGTATTCATTCCTTGAGAGATTATACACATGCCTTCTTCTTGAGAGGTGCCTCAGTTTTCACTTTTAGGTCTCATAGCTGCTCACCTCTTCCCGTCTTTGTTTTTGCTGATTCAGTCAGTAACTGATACTCTGATCTCTCCTTCAGGTCGAGTTGGACAATGTCACAGGTCTTCTGAACCAGTCTGACAGTAAATCAATCAAATTAGCAAAGGATTTCTCTGCTCTGGAATCACAGCTTCAGGATACACAGGTGAGAGCTTTGGAAACCAAGGCAACTGTGTGTCTGTTACAAATTGGTAAAGGGAGAAATCACTCTGGATGCCATTAAGTCCTGGTTATAAAGCAATTCAAAGGATAGGGTCTGGATTTTTTTTTTTTTGGTGAGGTTTTATATAGCATGGTAATGAGAGCATTTCTACAGAAACAAGCTGGTTATCTTCCTTCTGCTTCCTCAGCCTGTGGAACATATGTGACTCTTCCTGTCTTGGGTTTCGAAGTTCTGCTCTATCACCTTTCCACCTGAGAGCACTTTAGTGCTTCAACTGACTGGAATGCTTATTTGAAGTTCTTGTTTGAGATCTTCATAGTCAAGGGTTTGACAGGGTTTTTTTGTGTGTGCACATGTGTGTGGTTTCCAGTAAATTTGTCAAGTTAAGCAGAAAGTTTTATTTCCCAGTGGATGTTGGGGAAGTGATAGCTTCAAATAATTTTGAATTTTTCCAGGAAATAAATAATCCTTAGACTCATACTTTGTGATAAACAAGCATTTACAGTTAGAATATGACTCTTAAGGTCAAGCCTGGAGTGCTAAGAGGATTGGAAGGGAAAGGAAGAGCACATCAATAATAAGTAGCCTTGAACAGTCATTGATGTTCTGTCTACTAATTGCTCCTTAAAAAACAGACTCAAAGACGGGACAATACAAAAATTCTGCACTAGTTTGAAGACTGATTAATCTTTACAGATCCTTCAGCTCAAGTACTGGCAGCATAAGTCAGTGCTGTTGTGCTGGTGTGGCACCAGCTGGTGCTGGTGTGTGACCAGTGCTGTACAGTTCTGCTGGGACCAACATTGTTTTTAACCATGCTGGAGCACTTGGGCCTGTTGTCTGTTCCTTTGGTGCTGGAATATGAGAGAGACACGTACCAGAGTATAGTCATTCTGTTGTTGGGAAAGATCTGAATACCTTGTGTGCTATTTGGAGGACTTGAGAAATGACTGTGGAAAGGCTTGTGTGGCAAGGAGTGTACTTCAACGATTAGAGCATAGGAGAGAATAGGACCCTTCTGAATATTTTGTTTCTGAACTGACTCACTGAAAGACAGTTATTTAAATTCTGTCTTCAGTTGTCTTATCTGTGAAATTAGTTGCATACTTAAACTCAACTTCAGAAGCACTCCTTCTGGAGAGAGTGGGTGAGGATTGGGAGCCTTTAAATCCAAGGAGCAGTGCTGAATTCCACTGGGGTGTTTGCTTTATAGGAGCTGCTGCAGGAGGAGACTCGCCTAAAACTGAGCCTCAGCACTAAGCTGAAGCAAATGGAGGATGAGAAGAATGCTTTCAAGGAGCAACTGGAAGAAGAGGAGGAGGCAAAGAGAAACCTGGAGAAACAGATCTCTATTCTTCAGCAACAGGTACAGAGTCTGTGTCCTGTAAACCAGTTACTTCCGAGAGGAAGCATAAGTACAGGTCTGTCTTGCGACAAGTAAAATTTAAATGCAGAATTGACTTCTAGTAACACAGCCTTTCCTGGGCAAGGGTGATTTTGCTGATTTGGGTGAGAGAAGAAATGAGGAGGTCTCTGATGATAATCATGTGAACTGCTTGTAGATTTCTGTCCAGGAATTCCTTTGGGAATTTAGTCATACTGTATTATCTGAGGGGGAAGTTGTGCCTTCAGAAATGAGCAGACTTTCTTACTTGAACAGACTTTCTTACTTGAAAGTCCTAGATGTCTGGTGCCAGTAAATGGAATAGAACATTTCCTGTGGCTTCATGTGCAATCTTGGTCCTTTAGGCAATAGATGCAAAGAAGAAGATGGATGATGGCCTGGGCTGCCTTGAGTCATCAGAGGAAGCCAGGAAGAAGCTGCAGAAGGACTTGGAGGGCTTGAGCCAGCGATATGAAGAGAAGACAGCTGCATATGACAAGCTGGAAAAAACAAAGACCCGCCTGCAGCAGGAGCTGGATGACCTCGCTGTGGACTTGGATCATCAGCGGCAGATCGTTTCCAACCTAGAGAAGAAGCAGAAGAAGTTTGATCAGGTATGACTTCAGTCATAAGCATTCAGTAGGTACATCTTGATAGGTCTGCTTTGAGAATACTTAAGCAATACTGCTTGGAGAATGCATATTTGTTGCTGAACTGAGGCAGAGCACGTAGAGTGGAAAAATAAGCTTTAATAGAAGTAAATTAATTTTGTTCTATGAATAGGAAGTTAAGCGATGTTTCTTTTCCCAAAGGGACAACATTTATGTCAGAACCGAAACTGAGTTTGAAATGGTGTTTGCAAATCATCTCAGAGAAGGTTGAAAATCGTAGGTTGGAGGCCTAGGAAATCAGGGGTTTGTTTACTTTGGGCCAGCACAGTTGTTAGAGATGGGATGGCACGCTTCATTCTCTGAAGCTGCATTTTCTTGATTCCTTCTATCCTTGGAAGAACATGATTAGGAAGGCCCTGATGAAAAGATGCATGTGATCATCTTGTTAGCAAGTGATGAGGGATCTCTCAGAATACTGATGCTGTGCTCTTGCAGCTGCTGGCAGAGGAAAAGACCATCTCTGCCAAGTACGCCGAGGAACGGGACCGCGCTGAGGCAGAGGCCCGGGAGAAGGAGACCAAGGCCCTGTCTCTGGCTAGAGCCCTGGAAGAAGCCATAGAGCAGAAGGCTGAGCTGGAACGAGTCAATAAGCAGTTCCGTGCAGAGATGGAAGATCTCATGAGCTCCAAGGATGATGTTGGGAAAAGTGTAAGTATCCAGTGTCCCAGCAGGAAATGTCACCCAGTGGTTATTGTTACTTTTGTACTGCAAAAAGCCTATGCCAGTGGTAACACAGAGGAACATTGTAGAGTCTACTGGATACATTGTGAGTTTGTGAATGTTTTGTTTGTATAACATACAAACACTTACATCAGTAAGTGGTAAGGATGGGTTGGAAATGACCCAAGTGAGGCAGTGGCAAACCTGAAAATTACCAGATGTCGTTGTGGTGGAGATGAAGGTATGGTGTGAGCCTGATATGTAAAATACAGCAATTAGCCAGGCAGTGGAAGACATTACCTCCAGTATTTCAAAGCAAGAAATGTTACGTTACTGAAGGAAAAGAATAGATTCAGAGACTAAAAAGTACTTTCTTGAATTCTGTCAGAACCAGATGTGTTCAGCTCTGATGAGTTTGCAGCAAGTCAGGACCAGGCTGACAAATGCTTTTCTCTTTCTCCCCACCACTACACACACACACAACCAGAACTAACAGTAATTGTGGTTCAGGCTGGCAGCTTGCATCTGCCATAATGCAAGGGACAGATGCAGTGTTCTTGTATCCTGTCTGATGTGGGTGGCTGTTCTTAGCCTTTTTTTCTGATAGGGTAGATTAAACTGTCTGAAGTCTTTGGAGAAACCTCACGTGTGGTACTTTGTTGTAGGTCCATGAGCTGGAGAAAGCAAAGCGAGCCCTGGAGCAGCAGGTGGAGGAGATGAAGACACAGCTGGAAGAGCTGGAGGATGAACTGCAGGCCACAGAGGATGCCAAACTGCGACTAGAAGTGAACCAACAGGCTATGAAGGCACAGTTTGACCGGGACCTCCAGGGGCGTGATGAACAGAATGAAGAGAAGAAGAAACAGCTGATCAGACAAGTAAGAATTGCTCTGTAAATCCTCAGTGCGTTCTGTACACAAAGGCACTTGTGTCCAAAGATGGTCAGACAGACAGTGCCAGTCCAGAGATTGTTGTTAATGTTAATACTGCAGGCAGTATTGCAGAACTGTGAGAGACTTCCTCCCTTGTGTGATTGCTCCAATAGCCTTTGTCTATCAAAGGAACCCGTGGGGCTTTATTAGTGAGGAATGTTAGCCCCATCCCCCTGCCAGGGAGAATGAAGACAAGTCACATGCTTGCACTTAGGTGGCCTTTAAAAGGGGAATGTGAAAAGTGAGTGCTGGGAAACACGAAGGAGCTGAAATGCTGATGCCTCTGCTCCTGCACACAGGTTCGGGAGATGGAGGCGGAGCTGGAGGATGAACGAAAGCAGCGCTCCATGGCTGTGGCTGCCAGGAAGAAGCTCGAGATGGACCTGAAGGATTTGGAAGGCCACATAGACACCGCTAACAAGAACCGTGAAGAAGCCATCAAGCAGCTGCGCAAACTGCAGGTGAAACATTGCAGCTGTTTCAGCTGTCAGGGCAGAGTTTTCGCCCGGGGACAGGGGATGCAAGATTCCACCTCACCAGAAAAATGCATCAGTGTCACAAGAGCAGCAGAATCTTGCAACAATTCTCTGGGAAAGATTTTTTGGCGTTTTGAACATCATCCCAATCTGCCTGCTTAACTCCCTAGGAGACAAGCTGTAGGCAAAGTCCACTCTAGTGCTTGTCTCAGGCCCATGTTTTTGAAAAGGACTGCAAAGCTAGAGGACCTTAAATAATATTTCGGCCTACTCCTGCCCCAAGATGGCTCTGTTGTGCTTTTTTAATTCCTGCAAGCAGTTGTCTGACCTGTTCTTAGGAAAAACTAAATCCTCCCTAGACTGTTCATTCCATTGCTCCACTAGAAAGCTTCCTGTACCTTCCCTTCCCTTCTCCATTTATCTGACAAAACTTCTTTTCTGCAAATAGGCAATCCTGTTTGCTTCCATTGATACTTACCCATGTTACTTGTGGAGTACAAAAAGGATTATTCCTTTTGTTTGTACAGCAATCTTTGTGGTTACTGAAGGATAATGAATCCCCGTTTGTTTTCCATCCATGTTTCCCAAAAGACAAACCGACCACATTTCTTAATATGAATGCTCTGAAATACATCCCTTTCTATTCTCCCTCTTCAGGCACAAATGAAGGATTACATGCGGGAGCTGGAGGACACACGTACTTCCAGAGAAGAGATCTTGGCACAGGCCAAAGAAAATGAGAAGAAGCTGAAAAGCATGGAGGCAGAGATGATCCAGTTGCAGGAGGTAATGGAATATGCATGCAAGTCAAGGGTTGGTTTGTTTTCCTTGGCCAAGAACTATATGCAGAAGTCTAAGCTGGAGTGTTTTCTTCTTTTCTTTTGCACTTTTTGCTCTGTTCAAAATGCAGAATTTGGCCCTTTCCTGACAGCTGTGACAGGAGTGTGCAAAAGAAAGGAAGCTGTGGGGTGGACAGGGAACAGGCCATGTCATAAAATAAGCTCTGGATCATGCTAGAGACTATACCAGCAACTCCTTTTTCCTATGCTGCATTAATTGGTAGCTTCCTATTGGAGCACTGTCTGTCTCGTTTTCATTCCAGGAACTTGCAGCTGCTGAGCGTGCCAAGCGCCAGGCCCAGCAAGAGAGGGATGAGCTGGCTGATGAGATTGCCAACAACAGCGGTAAAGGGTGAGTAATGGTCCCCGTTGGAGGGAGGAGGAGCTGCTTTGAGAAAACACTTCTGGGCCTGTTACTTTTCTGTAGACTGCAGCACACACTGTATCCCCTCTGGTCTTGAAAAACTGAGTTAATTTTGTGTACAAGTGGTGAGCTTTCCCCAAGGCATCGATGCCATCAGTGCTGCTTTAATGCTTTTGTGACTGTGTCCTGTAGAGCACTGGCCATGGAGGAGAAGAGGCGCCTGGAGGCACGGATAGCTCAGCTGGAGGAGGAGTTAGAAGAAGAACAGGGCAACACAGAGATAATCAATGACCGGCTCAAGAAGGCAAATCTTCAGGTACCTGTTCAGGCTGCATGGCCCGTGGGGGTTCTCTGCTCTGTGTGAATTGTCAAACTGTGCTCTGAGTAATGCCAGCAGCTGCCCTGTGCTTGGTGCAGGCCCTCAGAAAGCCATAGGCGTGAGCAAGATGGAACAGCTGAATACCATGGTACAGAAAATAGCAGCCAAAATTGGTGTTAACTCACTGGCTTTGACCATTTAAAATCGTTGGGTAGCTGGAACAATCTCCCAAGTTTATTTTAAACCAAACCAACTCCTCCCAGTCCCTTTTTTCTGTATTAAGGGGTATTGAGAAAGAAGATCTGTGGCATGCTGCTCCAGCTTGACATGCTGAACAGTGCCACAATGTGTTTGGAAAATTATTTTTCTGCCAGTTCTATGCTGCTTCAAATGGACTGAACATATGACATTTGTTAGGCTGCTATAGAAACCATGATCTTAATCTGCTATGTTTTGTCTGCCTGACTTTCACAGTCAAGCATGTTGGTTTCTTAGCACTCCAAAGCCAAAGAGCTGGGCTGATGGTTTTCCAAAGAGCTCCTTCATTCTGATGGATGAGACTGTAGTTCTCTACTTGGTTGACTACCAGCCAGAGCCCTGGCTTGGAAGTAGACAAGTTCTTGCCCTTTTACCTCTGATAGTAGTTTTAAGCTGCTTCTTTGTAGTGGAAGTAGACAGACAGCAAATAAGCAGTAAATTAGTAAAGCACATGTATTGGATCCACTTGCCTCAGGATTTCTGTAATTCAGAGACTGATAATTACTGTGTTAAGTGCCAGACCATGGCCTTCTTCCCAGAGGGCAGTGAATGTGATTGGCAAGTTTAGTTTGCCCTAAGAGGAGGTTGATAGACCTGTTATGCAAGGAATCACTTTGAAAATATGGGTAAACTAAGATACTTTGAGAAGTGCCCTGCCTACAGACAGCTCCCTCTGCATCGGAGTTATTCCAAGTATTCAGCTCACCCTCAGGGTCGTTGTTCTTTTTGAGTCTGAGAAATAAATGAGCCTTTCAGGCGGGAGCACTGGCTGTGCTGAGGAGTCCTTATCTCTCTCTCCCGGTGCAGATCGATCAGATGAACGCTGACCTGAACGCCGAGCGCAGCAACGCGCAGAAGAACGAGAACGCTCGCCAGCAGATGGAGCGCCAGAACAAGGAGCTCAAGCTCAAACTGCAGGAGATGGAGAGCGCTGTCAAGTCCAAGTACAAGGCTACCATCACGGCCTTGGAAGCAAAGATAGCACAGCTGGAAGAGCAGTTGGACATGGAGACAAAGTATGTGCTAGTGGAAACTCTGTCTGCTTTACAGTCTTCCACCCCTTCTGGGATTTTAAGCTCTTCTTAATTCTGATTTCTCTGAGTGAGAGCTTCATCCTAGGTATACTGGGTAGTACCGAAGTCAGATTTTGGCAGACCTTCCTTGTTTTTCACAGTAGACACTTCTAGCTTCTTCTGAACTTAACCACTCCTAAAACTGCAGCTGTGGTACACTGGTTGCCCCTCTATAGCTCTCATCTGTGTGACATCAGCCTTTTAGTCATTTCTGGGAAATACTGCTTCCCATCCCCTTTTCTTCCTAAGTTAAGGAGGACTCTTGCTATCTTCCTCACTTGTAGCTTGCCCAGGTCAGGTGATCTTGTTGGGGACAGTGGGAGATCAGCTGTTGTCTGAGCCCCCACTGTGTTTGTGTCCAGGGAACGCCAGGCTGCCAGCAAGCAGGTGCGCCGTGCCGAGAAGAAGCTGAAGGACATCCTGCTGCAGGTGGATGATGAGAGGCGTAATGCTGAGCAATTCAAAGATCAGGTGGGTGCAGCGACCTGCAGTGTCTGTGAGTCTTCTGGCAGGCAGGATTTCCCTTCTGTGACCAGGGCATTCACCATCCTATGGATTTCTCTTCTCATCTGTTGCTGTAATAATTACAAGATGATACAAATGAATATGTAATTCTTTTAAAGAAAAACTAGGATCTCTCAAGTGCTAGGCAGCTCCCTTCAGAAAGGGAAGAGGGGGCTGTGGAAACTCTGACTTTTGCTGCTCTAACTCCTGTGCTGTGACCCTGGGGGAACACTGAGTTCTTTCTATTTTTTGCCCCATGCACGCTCAGGCGGACAAGGCCAACATGCGCTTGAAGCAGCTGAAGCGCCAGCTGGAGGAGGCAGAAGAGGAGGCCCAGCGAGCCAATGCATCCCGCAGGAAGCTCCAGAGGGAGCTGGAGGATGCCACCGAAACAGCGGATGCCATGAACAGAGAAGTCAGCTCCCTGAAGAGCAAACTCAGGTAAGGAGGAGCATTTCATGTCACAGCCTGGCAGCCAGTCCAGCAGGGGCAAACAGCATGGCCAGGTGCTTCCTCAGCTCCTCGCAGAGCCTGCCCTGCCTGCTGAGTGCAGTGAGTGCTGCTGACAGGCTGTGTGTCCTTCCCTAGGCGCGGGGACCTGCCCTTCGTCGTGACACGTCGCATGGTCAGGAAGGGAACAGGAGAGTGCTCAGACGAGGAAGTGGACGGCAAGGCAGATGCTGGTGATGCCAAAGCTACTGAATAAGTGCTCCCATTTGACCCAGGTTACACGTGAGGGAGTGACCCACCTACCCTCCCCTCTTCCACTGGACTTTCAGCAAACCCCCTCCTCCTAAATTGGCTGGGGATCTGCAGAGCAAGCCCAGGTCTGTGTATCTGGAGCCATCGGGCATCTGTGTTCCTAGTTTTCTCCTCTTTCCAGTTTCCTAATCCTCTTTGTATTTAATGCCAAAGAGTCAGGGCTCTGAAATTCGACCAGCGGTTTGGCCACTGCAAAGGCCCGTAGAACTGTCTGTGCCATGTCTGCTGGTAAATCCTTATACAGTTTGGAGGGAGTGGGCTTAGGGAAAGATTATTTTTGCTGTAAATCTCCTTTTGTCTTCAATTCTAGCTGCAGGGAAGCTTCTTCCTATATTCTTTCCCCTCCCTCTTTGTTTGCTTTCGGCAATCATGTTCAGTGACCTCAGACTTCTGCCTCTTTTAATCTGCCCACCCATGTGGTTTGGGAGCAGTTTCAGGAAAAACGGTGTGCTTTGGCCATGGCAATTTGCCCTTTCTTCTTTCATGTGTTTCCAGGGAGGGCTGAAGAGGGAAACTCCTCTTGGGACCGGTTACCTGGAGGATTTGCCAAAGTTGTCTCCCTTTTTTTTTTTTTTTTCTCCTTCTTCTTCCCTTATGTCTTTTTTTCTTTTCCCTTTTTTTTTTTTTTTTCTTTTTTTCTCCCTTCTTCTTTTTCCTGTCTGGACAGATCTCTAAAGTGCAATGATGTCCTGTTAGTGTCTCTGCCTCTGAGCGGTTTCATCTAAGGTAGTGTGGACCAGTAGTTAATGACAGGCTGGGGGAGCAGAGCAATGTCCTTGTGCTTGTCCGAGAATCTCTGGGGGACCAAATATATTTAATGGTAATAGACAGAATCTAGAGGAATTTAATAGGGTAGTGGGCAGAGGGTGGGGATAAGGGGAGGGAAATTCCTCTTATTGACATGTCCAAGCCTCTTGCACCTGCTCTGTAACCAGGGGTTGGGATTAGTTATTGTGCACCATTGACTAAGAGTATATTAAAAACCCTTTAATCTGCACAGATATATGTAAGGCCTTTGTATTTCTTGTAATAAGTAATTAAGAAAAAAAATAAAGGTCTTTATCACTGCCTTTCTCTCGGGACCATGGTTATATATAGATAGTCTTTACTTTTCTACACCGTACACTGGTTGCTGGATTTACCTGTATTCTTAACCATATTGTATATGCTGCATTTAGACCTACTTATGAGCAAAGTAAAATTTAAATATGAAGCACCATACTGTATGCCTGAAGCGCCCTCATGCAGGAGCCTCCTGTCCCAATTGCTGTCACAGAAGAATTTAAATTTTTTTTATATAATAAAAGTGCCTTAGCATGTGCCTCAGCTGTGTGTCACCACTACAGTCAGTAATGGTTTACTGGTGCTCCACTGATGTTACCAATAAAGATTATCCATGTGCTGCAGTCGTGTGCGTGTGTTGCCCTTCCCTCGGTGCACCGAAGATCCTGCGCGGCCCGGGAAGTTCTGCTTTTGGTTACATTTTTGCCAGAAACTGAGTAAGAAACTTGTGCCCACGTTCTGGTCATTGTGCCCCCTTGCAGTGCCCCAGGTTCGTTCTGGTCCTACAGCCAGGGCAGGAGAAGCTGGAGTGCAGCCCCAGCAGCTCCGAGCTCATCCCTCCCATCCCGTGCTGGCAGAGATTCAGAGCTCGCTGAGACAGTCAGAGCCGGAGCTGCGCCGGGGCCGGGCCGGCAGCGCTGGGGAAGGAGGCGCTGCTGGCGCTCAGCAGGACGGACCCGTGGTGCCAGCAGGAGCTGCTGCCAGGGCAGGGCCGGCACACAGGCAGCGGGGAGGGTGCAGCTTACAGGAAACTCCTTCCCTGGGGAGCACGCGTGGCTGCTGCTCCCAAAGGGCGGCGTTTCTGTCTAACCAGATGTTGGGAGGGGAAAAATCTTCCTGTTAAGAAATTTAAGTGTAAGTAGAAGTTTAAAAAGCCAAGGGGGGCGCAGAAGGAGCAGGCACAGTTACCCGTGTGCTGCTGCATGCGTGGGTGCAGTCCCTTTATAAAGGGTCGCTTGGGAGTGAGCTGCTTTTGAAGTTGTGTTACACGGGCTGCGGGATCTGAAAGCCTGGATAGGGATTAAGGCGTGGATGTAGGTTCATGATGTGTGGAATACAGGCACTGCTGTGCTGTGTGTCCTGCACACAGCCTGTTAAAAACAGGACTGCACTTAGTGTCGTCTGGGAGGTTACTGGCTCAGCTGCCTCAGTCTTTCCCCAGAGTGTTTTGCAGAAACTTACAGGGTATCTCTGAGACCAGTGTGCCCTTTAAATTGCATAGAAATTGCTTTCCCATCATAAGATCAACCTGAAATGGCACTGCTGGCCAGGCACTGCAGTAATCCAGAGCAGAACCTGTGTGCTGGTGGTCTGATGACCCTTTTAAGCTCAGGCTGCTTTTTGTGTGCTTAGCCTTGAGCTGCTTGGCTGCTGCTCTGTCCTGAGCAAGATGGAAAGAGGCTCGTGTCTCTTTTTAAAACTGGCACAGTATTTTTCTTCAGCTTTCCACTTTTTTGTGCATCCCCATGGAAGGGACAAAATTAAGTCTCTGTAGTGGTTTTATGGTCAATTTATGCACTGTTCCCTGATTTCTTTTCTGTGAGATAAACCATTAGGCGACAGCAAAGCAGGCACACAACGTATATGCTATGATAAAGTTTATTAACAGACCCAAGACTAAAGGAAAGGAAAAAAAAAAAAAAAATCAGAACACACAGCCAGAACTTCTCCTC
>VXAC01003213.1:1100691-1142963 GCA_013399225.1 Rhipidura dahli | reverse complement strand
CAGCGCTCCGGGGCCGGCGGGGTTTACCCGCGGCGCTTGGGGCTTGTATTAGGAGAAATCCCAGATGCTGCCTGGGAAGTGGGAGAAGCGGGGTAGTGGGGCGTCTTCTAGATGGGTTCAGGATCCCACGTTTCTGTCGTCTCCTGCCAGTGCGGTTTGATCGTCCCTAAAACATCGCGTGTTCCAGGTGCGTTGGCCTTTGTGTTTGTGGGGTGATGCTGCCAAGGTGTTTCTGCCTCCCTTTGTCTGGGTGTTGTGGAGGGTTGTTTTATTATGGCAGTTGCACTGTCCTTTTCTGCTTGTGTCTCTCGTGATGAGTATATCAGAGCTGTTTGGAAGCAGCGTGATTTATTCATCTGAACTTGTTTCTCTTCTCACCCATTTTGGGGGCTGGTAAGCACTTCTGGCTTTCCAAGGGAAGCATCCTGTTCTCTCTGTGGTGCTTCTCATCAAGATGCTTATAAATACTGGCTGACACTCTTCCCTTTTTACTTCGCAGGCTGTCCCCAGTTTTCATGCTCTAGAATTATTTATTTTTTTAAACAGCTTGCAGCAGGAAGGTTTTGTTTGTGGTTCTGTCTGATGTTCAGCCTTTCATGGTGGTCTCTCCACCCCACAGCATCATGTTCTCTCTCCCTTGTGTGATGGTGTGCCCTGAGCGCTTAGCTGGAGCTTCGCATCCAAGTGCTGCTGCTTGTGCTCTCTCATGGGCCAGTGAAAATCGTGCTGTGCTCTTGTCTCCCTTGAAGTAGTGTGTTCTCCCACACGTAGGTGTCAAGTATGACTCAGGCGATGTGTACAATTGCAAGGAGAAAGATGCTCAGCGTCGAAAGAGTGTTTATACGGTGTGTCTTGCTAGGAGTTATGAACGAGTGCACAAACATGGTGACATGAAATTCTTTCAGCTCTTCAGAGTTGAACTGAGGCAGAGGTCCTGTGTAGTTACAGAAGATGCACCAGTTTACCCTGCATATAGTAGTTTAACTGGTTGTTGTTGATGTAAACCAGGGTAAATCAACTGAAAATTGCCTAGGAAGGGATTTGGACTGGTTTAGCAAAAGTTTGATTTTTTTTTTTTGTTTTTAATTGCATATGAGTATGATATCTCTACAGATAAAAGACTCCCCTCCTATACTTACATTAAAAAGTGTTTTGTTGTCTGTTCAATGAATAATGCAAGATAGTAAGACTGCAGCGTTCAGCCATGGGGCTGCAAGTGTGTGTGCAGCAGTGTGTAATGCTGGTAGTCCTGATACTAGGGATTGATTGTGCAGTAAATTAGCAGAAAGTTGGGGTCAGTTTCTGTAGTGGGAAGCAGTGGGGAAATTAGATGAGGTGCAACGGATAGGGTCCAGTTTTTAAACGTGTCTGTAGTTGGTGTAGCTATTCTTCAGATAAGGGCACCCATACTGTACTTATTTGGCATTCTTTGTGTAATTTTAATCTTTCCATATGTATATATATGGAAAAGATTTTTCAGTCCTTTTATTGTAAAAGGTGAAAATAAACATATGTATGTCTGTATGTATATATTTACAATTATGCACCATTATTTGGATCTAGGTGGTCTTTGAGGTCCTTTCTAATCCAAACCATTCTGTGATCCTATGTTCAGAAGCTTCCCTTGACTTTTTTTAGTTTTTGAAGACTGTAGTTTATATATTTGGAGAATCTTCTCGTGTTTGCAAGAAAGAAGTACCAAATTGTAAGACAAACTTACAAATAATATCAGAGATAGGAAACTATGTGTTCTTTAATGTTGGGAAATTCGGTATCTTTTTACTTAAAAGTCAAAACACAAGGTTGCTTATCATGAGGATTTCTGTTCAGATAGTGCCTTCTTTTGAAGTACCTTATTTTGGAATAATGGCTTCTTTTTAGTAAATCCTCTATGTTTAACTGTACGTGATGCTTACAGGAGGAATAAAGAGCCTATTCTTTGATGGTTTTTTTCTCCCTCTCATATGTACTAGAGGCTTTCTGAAAGCTGGAAATAACACCAGCAACTGTTGTACCTTGTTTTTCCTGGAGATCCTGTCAATTTTCTACTTCCTGTTCCAGAGCCATGGGCTGTTGCTGTGTAAACTTGGTGACCTCGTGTCTCTGTACTGATAGCAAGGAATCACAGAATGCCATACCCACCACCATTCCTTCTTCACATAAGCCCTACCTACCAGTGGCTCAGGATATAAACACAGTGTGTAATGCTGAAATAAATCATTTAGCTGTAGAAATTACTAATGTAGCTGTAAAACTAATAGATTTTTTGGGGGTCTGTTAGCGTGAAATATCAAAACTAGACCATAGGAAGGTAAGATAGTATCTGGTTTTTAAGACTTTGGGGCAGAGGGTGCATAAAAGCTTTGAGTAGCCCTTAAATTTGCTGGGCTTTTTGTTTTCTGCTGTCTCAGGCCAGCATGCTCAGACAGCTTATGCAGTTAGGGTTTCATTATCTAATCCATCTTTGATCAGGCCGGATAAATGGTGTTTGGCCAGTGCTGATCTTGTTAGGAGGGTGGTGTAAAGCTGCTTGAGTTGGGATTGGGACAAATCGGATCATGGCTGCTATCTGCTTCTGGGACATATTTCAGTTAATCGTGCCGTGGGAGGAGAAGGTCTACCAGGAACTGATGGTTTTTAGCTCCCTCTGTTCCATAAATGGCAAAAGTCAAATGCCACTGGCCAGGAATGTCACCTGGAAGTATTTGGATAGGTTTGTAATAAAGGGCCCCAGAGATACTGCTGCTTTTTAACTGTATAAATACTGGCAAGGAATTACCTCACGCTCTGTTTGCTGACTTGGATGGTTGAATCATTTGGATCAGCTTGCTGATCTGAGTAAAAATAATGCCTAACACAGGAGAGAAGAAAAAAAAAATTGTATTAGCCTAAGTCACCTGTGAAACTGCACTGAAATGCAGTTGTTGATGCAGCTGTATTTGCTTCTTATCAGAAAACACTGACTGCTGCACAGATGGAAGAGAAAGTATCCTTGCAACAATCTCTGTCCTCCTCCATTCCTTGCATGATGAAAGATGAGAAATGTTGTGGCTAGCTGGAAAGTGTCCCTTTCTCTTTACGACTCCAGACAAGGGTGTAATTCCAGGGTGCTCTTTTTGTCTTCCCCTTCCAGGTGCTAGAGGTGTACCACACAGCTTACACTGCTGACAGAGTTACTGAAATATATTCCCTTGCTTTGCATCGAGTTGAAGGAGTTAATCAACTCCTCATTCAGTCCCCAAGCTGAATTTTGATTTAACTTTTTTATGGGGTCTAGTTTGGCTAGAAAATTAAAATTATACCTGGTGATAATATATAGGTGGAATTAGATGCAAGGTGTGAACAGAGCTGATCCTTGTTCCTCTTTCATGAATGGCTTGTGTGCTCAGTATCCCTGGGTATTTGGGAGAATTACTCTTCTTGCAGCCGTGAGTGTGGCCTACTGCTCAGGACAGACAGTTTATGCAGCTGTGGTCTGTGCCTTGCCCAGTCCACATAAACCTTTAGTGGCAGCAATGAGTGGTGACTTTGTGTTGTCATTCAGCCACGTCTGCACAGGGTTCATAAAGATGACTAGTGGTGCTGAGATCAGTCCCCTGTGACCAAAAGATGATGTAACAGCCGATAAGTCTTTGCTCCGCAAGAGAGTCTGAGGTTTCTCATCCTGCTGTGGGCCAGAAGATGGTCTGTGACACCCTCTACCAGCCTGACTCCTTTCCAGCACAGTGACTGGAAACCTTGAACTGCAGTGTGCCCCAGAAAGGGGAGAGTGGGGACATGACTGGTGCTTCATGACTTCCAGTATCCTTGCTCAAGCTGAGGCCTGTTTGTGGTGCTCCAGAGGATGGCAAGAAATCAGTCTGCTGATAATTTTTAGATAGGTTTGGGTTTACAAGTAAGAGGGCTGACTGGGATTGTAATCAAGAAGGGGCCAGTGAATAACAGCTTTTGTGCTGTGAGGGACCCTTTGGAAGTCTGTATTTTTAAATCTTACAGAAGAGAACATCTAGTTCCAGTAAATTGTGGAAAAGCTGTGTAATCAGGTTAGCTTTTTCCTCCCTCTTATTTTTCATGGCATGGCTGTCTTTGTAAAGAGATGCAGAGCAATGCAAGGGATACAAGATATTACAGTAAAAGAAACGAAGTTCCAATCTATGGGAGCTGACCCCTGCCTTGGATCCAGGATGAGGTCTCCTGGGATGCTGTTTTGACAGAGTATTGCTGATGTGATGAGGCTCAAGGAATCACCTCTAAGTTTGTTGTTGTTTCTCTGTTTGCTTTTGCCCTTTGTTTTTTTAAATATTTGGATGTTATGAGTTAGACTTGACACAGTCTGGGAACACTTAGAAAATCTCTGGTTCAAAGAAAACCTTTGGCAAACAGGCTGAAAGTTGGGATTTTAGAGTTGTTAAGATTTCTTTAATGTTGACTCTTTTCTTGCTATATTCAGGAAAATGGAAAGCCCAAGTGAAGTATTCTGCATGCTTTAGTACTCCTCCCAGCTCTCTCAGTATTTTTCTGTAGATTCCAGAGGTTTGTGTTCAAAGGTGATGGCCACAGTTGTGAGGTTGGAAGCCAAACAGAGGTCTGGCTCTAGTGGAGATGGTTTCCTTCTGCATATGTGTACCAGCTGTAGACATAAGCTTTTTATTTTTCCTTTCAGAATTCCCGTTTAGAAACACGAGCACATGGTATTTTGCAGGAAGCCTGGTCTCCCCCTTGCATGTTGGAAAGGTTGCCCACCTAGCTGAGTTTGGGGCAGCTCCCAGGTACATCCTGTGCAATACCCTCTGCCAGCTGCTCCTCCCAGTGATCCAGCAAGCAGGGTCCCTGCCTTGCCCTTCTGCACCGGGGGTTTGCACCTCTCTGTGCAAGGTTGTCTCAAAGAAGTGCTGGTCACTGAAGGTTTAGCAGCTGTGTTCTGGCTTTGTGCTTTGCTGGGACTGTGCTTTCAGTGACTGCTGAGGTGAGCCTGGTGGTAGCAGGAGTACCAGAACTCACGAGATGCAAGGGAGGCAGCAGTAAAATAAAATAAAATAAATCAACTGCCTCATTTGCAGTAGAGCTAGGGAAGCTAAACTGATGTTGAGACAGATCTGAACAGGATTCTGTGTGTGGTCTGTGGCCCCCTGGAAACTGCTGCTGAAGGACATACCCCTGTTAGATTGGAAAAATAAAGCCTGTCATTAGCAGTGTTTGGTTGGCTGCACAGAAACCTCTGCCCCTCTGGAAAATGTTAGGAATCACATTAGTTGAAGATGTTTTGAAACCTATCACTCTATGCTGCTGACTTTTCTTGTGGCACCCAGCAAACCTTAGTTTTTGTATGAAGTGAAAGAGAAGGGCATATGTTTTGGTTGTCTGGAAATCTCTTATTTAATTTGCCCGTCTCTGATATTAGTTGACTTTCTGTGTATGTGTGTGTGTGTTTGCTGTTGAAATGTGGTGGCTGAGGGATCAGAGGAACATCCAGAAGAGAAGTGAGAGAAGCAATTAGAGGTAACGAGTTCCAGTTCATTGAAGCATTCTGTTGATCTACATTTTACAGTGGTATTGAGTGGACACCCGAGTGTAGCTGTCATGAGATAATCCCGATGTTTAGGGATTAGAGCTGCTTGACTGCATTTTGGGCCTTAACTCCCTTTGCTCTCCAGTGAATTTAATTTTGCCAGCAATCTGTTGTAACTTCAGTTTGAAAGATGTGTATACATTTTCCCCAGCATGCTTCCCCCTCCCTCTGCTTCACTTTCTTGCGTGCACCTCCTTTTTTCTGGGTTGAATTAGAGATGTTTGTAGGAGCCAAGTCCAGCAATGGCAGGGGCTGTCCTCACCAGTCCTGGACCATGCCACCGTCCTGACCCTGCTGTGTTCCCTGTCAGGGCTCTGCCAAGCTGTCCTGCTGAGCTGTGTCTGGGTACTTCTCCTGCAGGAACGCTTTGCTGAGAAATGCCATATACTCTTCTGCGTTTCTAACCTGTGTTCTCTGTTCTGGAAGATTTCCAGGGTGTTTGTGAACTGTTCCAGTCTCTCTCTCGTTTGGCTTGTCACACGTACATACGGCATCTATCTAAACCACCCCTATCAGCTCTCTCGCTGGACCAAAGGAAACGGGACTCCAACTCCTTAGCAGTGATACGAGGTATTTAAGTGGCCACAAAGAAAGGAAGGTTGTATACAAAAGCCCCCTTGTTTAATGAGCAGCATCAGCTGAACTAGAGCTGGATCCAGCATCTGCTTGGGCAGAGCAGGAAACTTTGGCGATTTCTGTCAGCTCACGAGATGGGACATTGGTGTTCAATCAGCTGTGCCATTGTGCCACCTCCTAACCTTTGGAGTGTGGGCACAGGGCACTTGTGATTCACACTGGTTAGAAAAGAGGTAATGAGATCTTCTGCTTGGATAGGACAGTGGGATTCAGGCTGGCATGTTTTTGAAGTGGCTGTGCGTTACTGGGGATGTTGCTTACGTTTGCCTTCGTCTAGGAGAGTTTGTGGTGCAGAAGGATTGGATGCTTATTGCAAAGAGCATGGAATAGAAGCACTTGTTGCTTTTCTTGTATGACTTTATTGAGTTTTATCTGCTCATAATTGCCTCAGCAATAATGCAGGTATTAGCATAGAGATCAGGAAGAAGCTGCAACTCAAGGGGGGAAAAAACCCTCATAGTGTCAGCACTTTTTCCCTCTGAGTGTACATAGCTAAATTTCTTTTAATAGAGACACTAAAGAATCAACCTTATGTGGCTTTTCTGTGTGTCACAAATATCAAAATATGCTCCCCAGAGGCCTTTGAGACCTTGGGATCTGGATCTGGCTCAGGTTTCTTCAAGGGACAGGAGCATTGTGCTCTTTTAACTGAGGCTTTCTGCACAGCTTTCCCACTGCTATTTCTGTAGGAGATTCTTGTAGGCATTTGGGGTGGTTGTTACCGTTGAGGGTGATGCCCAGGAAGAAAATTCCACCAAGGCATCACTAAAAAGCCTTGATTTAGTGCTGTGTGGGCTGAGGGGAGGCTCTAGCTGGGATTCTGATGCTATAATTTGCTGCTTGTGGTTGCTGTTCTCTTGCCCGGATAGGGGTGGGAAGGTCGCCCTTCCTCCAGCCTGCTCACTGACCTCAGGCAGCGAGGTGGGGGGAAGGCCAGGCTCTGCTCTGCTGCAGGGCTGGGCACCTTCTTCCTGGCTCCCTGGAGTAGCCAGGCATGACTCCGAGCAGCTCCTGTGAGAGATCGTGCTTCTGAGCCATCTCTGTCTGGCTCTTTGATTTGATTCTGTTCTGTGGCTTTGCTTCCTTTTTGTGGGAAGAAGAAATGAGGGGAAGTGCAAGCAAGGGCTTCTTCATTACCCTTTGTACTCTGCTGTCCTGGAAAGCAGGTCCGTCAGAGGCCTCTTTCCTACCCTTATTTCATGTTAAAAGCCCTGTGCAGCTTTGGTGCAAAGCTGAACCAGGATGGAGTAGGTCTTGTAGGTACTTCTCCTTGCCTGTAGGCACCAGTTCTTGAAGCTCAGCTTTGGAGCAACCTGGGGTGGTTCCTGGGATTAAAGACCTCTCCCTCTGAGTGATGCTGCTTCTGCTCCCATGCGTAGGATCAGCCACACAGCCTGGGGAGATCCAAAAGGTTCATTCAGGGAAGGAAGTCTAGGCTGTGATGTTGCCGCAGCAGGTGGAACCGTGGGGCACACCGAAGGAAGTGGGGGCTGGCAGCATGGTCCTGGGGCCAGTGGTGTGTATGAGGGAGGCAAACAGGTGTTTTTGTTATATTGGCCTCAGGAATGATTTGAATCGTGGAGAAAGCTGAGGCTATAAAGTGTCTGCAACACTGCTGCTGATTTGCAGCAGCAGATCTGAATGTCTCTTTGACAGCCTGCAGGAGAATCCAGCTGGCTTCTGAAGCACCTGCCCATCCTGTTATTTGTTTTGTCCAGTAGTGGAAGTTGAAGTGTGTGGAAATGCAGAATGCTCTCAGTGCTCTAGTTCTAGGAAGGGTTGTGCTACTAGCACAGTGGTGCTGGGGTTATGTTTGTCCTGGGTGGTCTGGAACTGCAGGTGCTGTCTCCTCCATGCAAAGGGTTGAGGAGACAGAATGTGCCAGGGTGAGAACCCGTGCACAGCAGGCTGCGACCAGGGAGACTTCAGGTGGTGCATCCACATTGAAGGGGTCAGGACTCATAGCCAGTAACTGCCCAGCAGGAGAATGTGACAAGAGGACATGGTGTGAGGTCACAATTATGTGGTCATAGCTTTTATGTTTTTAGAGATGATTTCATCTCCGCAAGTGCAGCAAATGGATGGTGTTCACTGAGGCGCTATTAAACTTAATGGGAGTTTTGTAACCAGTTAAAATGGGTGTAAGGTCAGGTTTTGGACTATGCAATATTTCATTTCTTCTCTTTTATCTCTTGTATGACCCCAAATGAATTTACTGCAGATACTCTAAACCTTGCACTGAATACAGACCCATTAATTCTTAATGGTCTCTTCTGCAGTACTCACCACTGTAGTGTGCGTGCTTCACAGGTACTAATGATTTTGTTTTTTAGTTTCCTGAGAGGTAGAAGAGGTATACTGTGCCTTATTGTGGAAATGGGGGATTGAAGTACCTGGTAATAAGACCAGTTTTGCAAAAAAATGCTTGACACTTACAACCTACCTTATTTTTATTTGTATTTTTGATTGTAGCTGGGGCTTTTTCATTGAGGTGGGGGTTTGGTCATGTTTTAATCTTTGATCTATAGCTCTCTACGGCTTCCACTGTATATATTATGCCTGCTGCTTCCAGAGACTGATCCTTAAGTGTGTCACATTGGGCAGTTATACAGTGATGTTCTCTTTATCTTAAAACCCAGAAGAATACCTTGAGTTAAGGAACTTGATCAGCATCATAGTGAAATTTTACTTGGAAGATAAGGTTTGAAATCGAACTTTTTAAATAGAATTGATACTGCTTGTCTGAAACTACAAAACCACATACCTTTTGGTTTCTGCAGCTGTTTATACTGCTCAGAACACAGCTTGAATGAAGCAGGAATTAGGAAAAAATAGCACATAAATCCTGATTTGTTGTAACATCCCTGCACATGAGGAAACACTGGAAGTTGCATGGATAGTTGCTATTTTTTAATCTGCAGCCCTTGACTTTTGCAGTTGCTATTTTAGGAGAGAATGTAGCTACTTTGCCTTTTGAGTTAAAAAGCATGTTTTGGTCTGTTAGGAAGCAGAGAGCTGCTGTGTGGACAGCAGAGGCAGGACCTGCTCCCTGCACTGCCAATGGGGACTGGCAGCTCCCCCACTTCCTGGGAACACAGGTCTCAGGGTGGTCACTTGTGGGGTCAGCAAAGAGGACAGAGGCATGTTCTGCTGAGGAGACTCTGTGACACATTAGGGCTGCAAAGCAATCCTGCCACTTGGCGTACAGGTGTCTTGGGTGAGAAATACGTGGGTGACCATGGGCTTGGTATCTCCTTTTTGTTTGCTGAATAATGAGTCCTTCATGTATCCCATCACTGCCTGCTTTTTATTGCTTCTGCATGGGTTCTGTTCTCCTTAGTTGAGTAAAGGGAGGGCCAGAATTGTGTTAAATGGCTGGGGTTCTGTCATCTTCAGCGAGCCGTAGACTACAAGCCTAGTTTTGGGCTGGATGCCTGATCTTACTGCTAGGATTGTCAGACTACAACACTGGAAGTAGTATAAAGCTGTAGGGGAGGAATAAACCCCCCATCCCACTGCTTTTTGGAAAGAGGAGATAAAGACCAGCCTGGCAGTACCTCTGCATGTGTTATGGGAATTCCCATTGCCTTGAAGTGAGGAGAGACTTGAAGCTGGTGTCCTCTCCAAAGCTCACATGAATCCAGTGGAGACCTGGCATCTGCTAATGTCACTAGCTGGATCTAGCAGCTTTCTCTCTATATGACCTTTACACCTAAGCACTTCTTGGAAAAGTCTGACTTCCTGGGCTGGTTAGATTTCCCTGAGAGTGGTGGTCTGCATGCCAAGAGCCTCATGTGAGAGCTTAGCTGAGAGGTCACAGACAGGAGGCAAGGCCATCGTTTGTGATGGTGGGATGGACTCAACAGGAGGTGATAGTGGCATTTGGGAACAGTGCTGTCTGTGTGATGGTTGGATGTCAACCATGGGCCAGACAACTCTTCAGAGAAGAGAAGAAGAATGTAAAAGAAAATGGACCAACTGTGGATTTTGATTGTCAGAAAGAGAGGTTTACAGTGGAACTTAACTCTGTAGTGTTCCCATCTGTTATGGTTTAATCCCAGTCGGCAACTAAGCCCCACACAGCTGCTCACTCCTTCCTGCTGGGATGGGGGAGAGAATTGGAAGACTAAAGTAAAAGAACTTGTGGCTTGAGATACAGGCAGTTTAACAGGTAAAGCAGAAGCCACACGTGCAAGCAAAGCAAGACAAGGAATTCAGTCACCGCTTCCCATGGGCAGGCAGGAGTTCAGCCATCCTCAGGGAAGGCAGGGCTTCATGATGTGTAATAGTGATTTGGGAAGACAAACTTCACTTGGAATGTCCCCCCTTTTTCTTTCTTCCCTCAACTCCATATGCTGACCATGATGCCCTGTGGTATGGAATATCCCTTGGGTCAGCCGGGGTCAGCTGTCCTGGTTGTACCCCCTCCCAACTTCTTGTGCATGTTCAGCTTCCTCACTGGCAGGGTGAAGCAGAAAAGGCCTTGACTCTCTGTCAGCACTGCTCAGCAGTAACTGAAACATCCCTGAATTATCAACACTGTTCCCAGCACAAATCCAAAACACAGCCCCATAACAGCTACTGTGAAGAAAATTAACTCTGTGAAAGCCAAAACCAGCATACCATCTGACCATCCCTTCTTTCAGTGCCCACTTGTGACCTGTCAGTGCTGTTGTGATAGACGTGGATGTGGTGAATGAAGCTAAGACTAGTATTTGAGTATATATTGTCTGACCACCTGATATTTGTCTATATATATATATATATGTTTGTGGCTTTGCCAGGAAATTGAAATTATGCTCGTAATTAGGTCTGGGTTTTGTTTTTGCTCTGTCCCCTAATTACATCCTTCCAGAAAAGACTTGCTGCATTTTACCATCTTGCCTGATCTCTTCTGGCTTTCAACAAGAATATCATATGGTCAGTGCCAAATGCTTTAGTTTCAGAAAAATAAGTTTTATCTGTTGATAAATCACAAATTAGCACCACTATGAATTCTTCATGCTTCTTGTTCTGTCTCAAAACCTCTCTGGCTATATGTCTGATAACATATTTAAGTGTGTTGTTTCTCTCTTTCAGCCAGGCCAGTGTATAAGTTCTCCTGGGGATGGTTGTTTCCCTGTAGGGAAGGTGTTGACTTGAATAGATGGAGGTGCTATGAGACTTCTTGTGTATGTGTGTTTTCCTCCTATTATTCATTGCTTAAATTGTGGAGTAAGAATTCCTCCTTTGCTGGTCAATGGGTTGATATTTTCACCTTGGGCAGTATCAGGCCTTTGTGACTGCTTTGCATGCCAGGAGGAGCATAAGTTGGATTTGCTTCAACCAGGACCCCTTTAAGGACTAGGAATTCTTTGATGAGTGATTACGCTTAAATCTGGACTCTTAGTTGATGGATGTAGATGGAGCATGTCCATGTTTCTTGGGAAGGTTTCCTTAAATAGGCATGACCTTTCTAGTGAAAACAAGAAGATTGTTTTTGTTTTTTTTTTTTTTTTCCCTCAGCATGGTGTTTGTTTCATTTTTGGACCTCATGATTACTGCAGACATTTACCACAGGAGTAGCTCATAGGCTTGGTAGCTTCATGGGGGAGAGTTTGGCAGCTCCATTGGAGTTTTGGTAGGGGTATTGACTTGCTTTGCAGTGTGGCATTTGATACAGCATTTGTTCTATCCTTTCTGTACCAGACACTATTTTTCACCTTTGGTGACCTGGTTCTCCTTTCTTATCCTTTCTGGCATCCGAAACTCTGAGGCATCTCCATGTTCAGAGAAAGACAAGCCAGTCTGCATGTTTTAATATGTAGATGGGGAATGGATAGTGATTCAGTAGATCTGGATCATCCTATGTTCTTGCTTCTGTTGGGTTTCAGTAGATGTGTGGAATCTGCAGGCAAATTGGAGAGAATGGTCCTGTTACCTCAGAATGAGGAACCCTCTGGCTGCCACTTGAATGTGATGACAGTCTGCCTGAAGTTGTGCCTGTCCCTGACCATCCTTGGGAAGTGTAGCAGGAGATGGGTGTGCTTGATTCTCCAGTGCACTGAAATCTTCCAAGATGCCTGGTGTCAGCTAGTCACTGTTGCTGACAAGGTGTTAGCAAGCTCTTTTATGAGGTTTGTGTTTAAAGAAACATAAAATCTCTGTGCTTGGGCTCTCATATCTATTGTAAGGTATTCTGTGAAGTTGCTTCTCTTGGATTTGGTGCTTGATAAAGAGATGATGCTTTTAGCCTGGAAAAGGTTCAGCACAGTGGACAAGCTAACCAGCCCTGCTGACTCAGTAGTATCAAGTGCCTTGTATGGCTTGTGTAGTTTACCTCATCCTCAGGGTTAGTCTGAAATAGAAATTTTATGTACATTTTCCTGAGCAGTTTCTTATAATGTGTCACCAATTTCTTGACGCCTGAAATGTTGAAAGTCTGCAATTAAAGATTCTGAGGTCTGTAAATCTGTCTGATTGGTTCTGGGATTGGCAGTTTTTACTTTTATTTTTAGGATAGGATTTTAAAGACTATCCCTAAATCTCTGGACCCCTTGGGCAGGAGTAAACATGTGGCATTGTTCCTCTTCCATGAGTGAATTCCTACCATTGTGAGGCTTTCTCTGCCTCTGACTTCCTGGGCAGGATTTTTGATGATGAATACAGTCACATTAAGTAGTGGAGAGCTTCTTAATAGGTCTCTTCCTAACTTTACTTCCCAGGTAAATATTTTTGTGTCTTGTATGGATTTTCCTGGGGTTGCAGAGTCTGTTGGATGGTTAGCTTCGCTCTCTGAACACTCTCTGCAGGATGTGCTTATATACAGGTGGTTATTGCATAGTGTTCCTCGTGGAGGCAACTATCTTCATGAAGTTGCTTGAAAAAATTACAGTTGCATTTGTACAGGCTGCATTTGAACAGGTGTACTGTGAAAATAAAATTGCAGTGGGAAGGGAGGATGGGATGTGGTTATCACTCACCTCCCAAAGGTTGCTATGTCCCAGCAGAGCCAGGGCAGGTGGTCCTGCCTTCCCTGGTGACTCAAGGGGTGCTGTCACGTCTGGTAAATTAGCCCTGGATTGGAGTTGCTGGAAGTGTGTCTAGTCAAATGCTAATTCAGCATGTTGTGCGTGAAGCTAATTGGCAGGGTAGGAAAAGCAGTGTTGCCTGTAGGAAACTTCTTACCTGAAGAGCTTAAACAGTAAAAATGTAAAATGTCCAGTAGGAAAATTCCTTCTTCCTTGCATGGTTAGCAGTGATAACCAAAAGCAAATTTTCAGTTCTGTGTTCAGAGCCCTCTAATAGTATTGGCGTGGCTTGTGCTTCTGTTTACAGATTTCCCATGTAGCTGAATTAAATTAACAAGACCAGTCAATTCACTGCTGCTGTATTTAAACCCCTGGGCAGCAATGAATCTGGCAAGGATGGAGCATCATTTTCATGTGCTGCTTGGAAAGGGAGGATGTATAGCAAAATGATGTAGTGTTACTGCCTGGGGGAGGGGTTCACAGTCACTCAGGTGGCAGATGAAGAGAACAGGGTAGGTTCCCAGAAGTCTTTTTTGTCCACTGGTTCCTGTGTGGTTCAGTCACTAGGTAGCATGAGGTTTTTTCTGTCATGTATGGGCTAGCCAAAGACTAGTGTACCCACAGAGTTTGTTCAAGGCAGATAGCATTACAGGAATCAAAACAGATCTTTTGGTTCCTGTTCACTGATTTAATCCTTTGTTTTTAGCAGTTAAATAACCCTGTATTCTTTAGCCTAGCCCCAGTTATCCTGGATTTGAGCCCTTCTTAAATCCTAATTGCACAGCATTCATGTTAGGAAGAAAGGTGGTGTGAGGTAATGCACAGAGAAATGAAACAAGTCTCCCAAGTCACCTGCAGAGAAGCAGAAATCTCAGAGCACTGGGTTCAGTGGGCCATCTTTCCTCCTCTAGTTTGAACTAGGTGGCCTCCTTTATTGCTGCCCCTTCCATCTAAAGGGTGGTCCTTGGAAGCTGTTTGGAACGCATGGTGAGCTGCACATTGCTCTCGCCTTACTCTGCATCAGCTTGCTGTGTTAGCAGAAGGTAGTTTGCAGCATTTTCCAGCATCTTTCCCTAGCACCAAAATTCAAATTAGTTACATTATTGATCTGCATCCTGTTGTTAGATGTTGCATATTTTCTTTAGGCTTGTGCAAAATACATTATATGGTGGAAAAGGTGCTACAGAATAATATTTTTTTTTTAAATGCCCTCTCCCATGAGTCTGCATAGCTCATGAGACTGGGATGATGGGGTATGTTTAGCTTTGCAGCCAGTTTGAAATTCTGGGCTTCACTGTGCCATGTTTGCTTCTCTTGTCTATTTCTTCCAAGTTTTTATGTGGCGTTTACAGATATTGGTACAGTTTGCATAGCAGAAATTGTCCCTTTTTAGCAGCTGGTGAGTGGATGATGGATAGCTGATTAAGCTAAACCTTCAAAAGGCTTTTGAAAAAAACCCCGGTAGTATTACATTTATGATTTGCAAATGTTGTGTCAGTACTACTGGGTTAGGCAGCTTCAGACCACCTGGTGTAGGTTGGTCTGAATGATAACAGCTCTTTGCTCTGGGCCATCAGTCCTTGTGTCTGTGGGGTATTTACAGGGGGCACAGCCTCTGTATAGTGACTCCCTGTGCGTGGTGTGAAATCATACCTCGAGGCTGAGCTGGGGGTAAATGAGTTCTGAAAGATGTGATCCTTTCTCTCTGTGCTCCATTTGGCTCAGAGTTTCTTTTTCATGCTCTCAATAGAAAACAAGTAATGCCAAAGAGAAGAATTTATCTCTAAATACAGCTGACTCCACTGCGGTGGATATGTTGCCTCTGCTGTCCTTTCGAGAGGCAAGGTGGTATCCAGTGCTGGCTGTGCCCATCTCAGCAGTGCTGACAGCAGCAGTGTGGGGGGTGATGTGTCACGACATACCCACAGTGCAGCTACATGTCACTTCTGTCACCTGGTAGTATCTGTAGCTCCTCAAGGAGAGTCCTTTGCATGTTTAGTACCACTGTGCCACTGTCAACCTCTCCCACATCCATACTGCTTTAGAAGTGACTGGACACCTGCTCCTCCTGCAGAGGAGGGAGGTAAATGTTTGCTCATCCACAGTTTCTCTGATCCAAGTGTGTTTTCAGCTCTGCCTTTGTATTTGATGGCAGGTCCTCCTTCCCCTTGGTGCGTGTGTGCAACGTGCTCATGTGCCGGCACGCGTGTGCTGCCCTTGAAAACAGACCAAACTTATTAAAATCATTGCTGGTTGCCATGGCAGCTGTTGTCGCTGTGGGCTAATAGGAAAGGCAATTACTGCTGCATGCTGGGGAGTGTACGGGGAGGCTGTGGGCAGGGGGGTACAGGCGACTGCATGCTGATGAGTTGTGTGACTGATAGCTTGGATGTCACAGTGAGCAAGCAGCAGAGGAGAGAAAGGCAGGAGAGACACCGTATCTGGCCAAACCTCATTACAGGGTATTTCCACCTCCTGGGCAGGCTCGTTGAGAGATTCCCACCCTTCCTTTGATTGTCAGGGGGAATCTCGGGGTTGAGTTTCACGTTTTCAGCTGGGCGCAGCACAGTGGTGCTCAGTGACTCTCAGCTGGCCCAGGAAGTGAAACGGTGCTGGAAAACTTTATGCACGTTGAAGATACTCATCTGGTCCTTTTCCTGCTGTTTCCTTCCTGTGAATATTCCTCTTCAGCTCTTACTTTGCTGTTTCCTGTAGGTTGAATTTCATGATATAAAGTAGCTCAAATTTTCTTGGAGTGAGTAGGATCACTTAAGAAAACTGCTTCTCATAATGAATTTAAAGCTAAAGGGAAATTGCATCCTTTATCTCTATTCTCTGAATTTGAGCAGTATGTGTCCAAGCAATGCCAGCACTGTTTGTGCCAAGTGCAAACACAAAAAGAACAGGGATTGTTTTATAGTGTGGAGCTTGTAGGAAATCAGTAAATTCCTTGAAAGATTTGAGTTAGGGAAGCAGGTGAGAGATGTAAGTCTCAGTGATATCAAAAACTGCTTTGTCAGTGTTTCACAGGGCACTGCACTCCCAAATTGAAACCCTCTGTCCCCTCCAATTTGTGCTGCTTTCCCTTTTTCTTGTGCTAAGAAATGGCCTGAGACCTTACTGCACAGGAGCTCTTCCAGGAGGCTCTCTTTGTCCATTGAGAGGCACATCATATAAGTTTCTTCTGGCTTATAGAATGATGGTGTCAGTGAAGCTAAAACTATGGCTGTCACCCCCTTCAATAGGGAGACAAGTCCCTGGAGGCATGGAGGAGGTTTCTGGTCCAGAGAAATTGAGAAGAATACAACAATCCTCTTGGAGCAGGCAAAATTGGGACCTTGCCTCCATTTCTGTATTTCGGCTGATCTCCCAGCAGCTGTTTCCAGTGGCCCTCTGGATCATGCCCCGTTGGGATGGCTGTGGTGACTCACCCGGCTGGGATCGTTTCCGCAGCAGCGTGTGAGAGCCTGGCTTCCCAGGGAGCCGTGGCACCAGGAAGGGGAAGGTTTCTGATGCGTTTGATCCCTCAGTGAAGATTGTGCTGTGTCTGTTTAATTAGAGACTGCTGCTTTCTTTACTGGTGTACTAAATATAAATGGAGGAGCCGGTCTAATATACTCGAAGTTGCAAATGTCAGGAGTCAATACCTTTATTTTCTTCTCACCAAATCTGATTTGGTTTTAAGTACTGCCACTAAATCTAATGATGCAGTAATTCCTGTTTGTTAAAATGAATGAGGGATTTAGACTGAGACAGATTTCATGCTCTCTCTCATCCCACCTCTGTTTTGCAAAGGAAGAGCTACTGGTTTGTAGGTGCTTGTACAGTAAGATCTGAAGGTCAAAAGGTTTGATCTAAATACACTGTGAACTGAGTTTGTATTCAGCTAATATACCGTTGTTGAAGTTTTCTCTCTGCACAGTTTTTAGTGCAGATTTGTACATTTCAAGCGTTACTTTTGTGACAGTCAGCAGAGTGTCAAAATTAAAAAAAAAAATTTAGAAAATGCAGTGAAGATAAAGAAGCTGCTTATGGAGTCCAGGCTTCATGTTCTGTCTGGGATTCTTTGTTTGCTCAGCTACAGTCTAAGTCCTGGCAGGCTCCAGGGAGATCTGTAATGGGACAGACATCTGTGCTTAAGGTGCCTTGCCCTGTTTGTCTGCTGTGCAGGAAAAGGAATAAGTATCAAATGAGATTTTTTCCCCCCCCTCTGGGCTCCTACTGAGCACAGTGGACCCAATCTACCTCCATCTGCTTTAGCCTTGTACAGTGCCATTGCAGACGCTGTTTGCTTGAGCGTGTCTGTGAGCCCGTAGCACGATGCGTGGGAAGTCCAGCTGGTAGTGCTGTCCTCTGTGTGAAATGTACCATCCTGAATTGGTTGGAAAGTCCTTGAGAGCAGGAACGATGGGGAGAACTCCTCATGGTGGAGTCTGATTCAGTGCTGCTCTCAGCAGCGGTGAGGCTCCGCATCTTGCTGCGGTAACTGCTGTTTGTTCATGCCCTGGCCGATCTGGAATGCTTTTGTCCTGGCCGGTAGGATAATGTGGGCTACCTTGTCTTGGGGCAAAGCTGGCTGCTGGGCTGGAGGAGGAGGGAGCATGCTCATTATGAACTGGAGGCATTTTTGCCGTGTTGCAGCATGTGCTGGGAGATGCATGATTGGAAAATGAGAGCACCTAGAAAGAACTTTGGCCTGATCTGCCAGGTCTTTTCTGGCCTCAAGACTGGAGGTATGGCAGAACAGTTTCAGCATTAGATGTCTCTGTGGAATGGGGAGGAAAGAAATCCGGAGATACTTTTTGCCCTTCTTGAGGTTTTTACATTCTTGTTGGTGGGAAGATGAAATTGTGTGTCTGGATTGCGTTGAGTTGTCATCATTTTCTGTTCTCAGTCTGCATAGAGTAGATGAAAGCTCTCCTGAGTGTTTCTGTGTGCTCCAGGTCATCATTAGACATGGCCTGACATGGACTGACTGGTACAGAGGATTTTTTTTTTCCAAAAGCTGTTTCCTCTGCTGTATGATGCAGTGTTGAGTCAGTAACCCTATTGCTTTGAAGGTTAACATTTTTCATATCCCCAACACTTGCATATTGTGTTGTCTTATCCCTCTTTTCCCTCCCTGCAGCTCTTCCTATTTTTGATAGACTAGTCTAACACAAACATTTCCAGGGACAGAGCAGTGGCTGCAAGAGAATAGCCTTCAACCTCTTCTGCTTTGAGCTTTGGGAGCCGGGCTGATGGAGAGCACATGACGCTGCCGGTGCCTTTTCCTTCCCGTGGGGACACAGGGAGCTGTGTGTGCGAGGGGAACAAGCTGTGCTGTGTAGTGTGCCGGCGCTCCGCTCCCGCTGGTGGCGAGGGCAGGCCGGGTGCTGCCAGCGTGGCACGGCTCGCCCAGCCGGCGGCTCTGCCGGGCTCCGCGGGGCTCGTCCAGCCGGGCGCCACTGGCGCACCGCCTTCTGTCCTGACCCCGGACGGGGCGGCTGAAGGCGATGCGAGCGGTCTTCATCTTTGCTCGGCATGGTGCGAGCGAGCGGAGCCGCCTGAATTATTCACCGCTCCTCGGCCTGCTGTTCCTATTGAATTCCCGTGTCGAGGCACCCTGCCAGCAGCCGCTGATGAATTCATTGCTGCGCCTGCCCCAGGGGCACCCTGTGTGTTCGGGGCTGGAGGGGGCGGGGGCCGGGCTCGCCCCGGAGTTGTGGAGCTGCAGGTCGGTGAGCCTGGCTTGTTGCCCTGAAGCCCTTCCATCTGCAGTGTAGGTGGGCGCCGGCCCTTTCGCTGCTCAAAGGGTTGTTGGCAGGTTCGCGTGTGTTTTTATCTATCTTTGCCTTGAAGCCGTGCTGAAGCCTGCCTGGGCTCCCTGATCCTGATCTTCTCGTCCCAGCTCTCCACATGTGGTATCTGGGATTATAACCCATCTGTATTTTGTCTTGGTGGAGTGGATTTCTCTGCAAACCACATCCTTATTTTTTTACACACCATTTGAGGTTCTCCTTACTTCTGTATGCTGAGCTTTCAGGAGTGATTGTGCTAAAAAGAAATCACATTTCATAATTTCTGAGAGGAAATTTTTTTTCCTTCTTCTAATATAAACCATTTCCCTTTTGTCTATGATGTTACTCTTAGTAATCTGAATAATTTTTTTTGTTAAACATTTAAAAGATTTCTGCTATTCACATTGTCACAACTCATAAAACTGTTGAAGACACATTTTATACTTTTGGAAGGAGGTTATCTTTCCTCTTAACAAGAACTTCTGGATGAACGTTTGGTACCATCTTCATTGTGTTGATCCTCTGCTTTGTTCCTCTGTATTTTCTTTTTTAAGCAATTACAGCAGGTGGCTGGTCCTTGGGGAGGCTTCTTTTGACCAGAGTGCTCTCTGGTCCCAATTGACTGGGGCGGATGTCCTCCTCCTGGCTGCACAGAGGAGTGTTTTTTCACCTCTAATTGGATGATGTAAATCAGCTCTTTCTTTGTCTGGTCCTCTGTGTCCAGAATATCCTTCTGGATTTTGACCAGTAAATCTACCTTGAAAATGGATTGACTTTTCCTTTAGTAATTACACTGATATTTGAAAACTGCTGTAACTGTTGAGCAAAATAGGTGTAATAATCAGAATTTTGACCAATGATTTTCCTCAAAAACTGGTTTCTTTAGTGGAGGTGATAGATAACTGATGGGAGTACAAAGCAGCAAGGGCTTTTTTTTTTTTTTTTTTTTTTTTTTTTTTTTTTTTAAACCCTTTGCTGTTCAGCCCTCTGGGACTAGTATTTGATAAAGTGCTAAGGGGTCCCCAGGGTCTGACAGATGCTAGAGAAAACAGAGCTCCCTTCCAGAGAGAAACCTAGTCCTTTCATGCCAGTGTAAATGCTGGATGCCCGAGTGGTGCACATTTCTCCTGGACCATGGAAAGCTTTTCTTTGCTGAATGCTGTCCCCTCAACCAAAGGCAAAGTCTTTTAGAGCCACTGGCTGCAGTTTGCAGCGGGTGGTTGTGTTGGGTGGTGTGGGAGGAAGGATGTGCAATATCCTTTTCCCCACCTTGGTGCTTATGCTTGGAGCAATGGAGTGTGCTGTTACCTCTGAAGTGGTGGCTACAGTATTGCTTGAGCAGAGTAATTCAATGGAGAAAGATGAGCAAAACAAACCCCAGGAAAGCCTAAATCACAAATTGCGTGATCATCGACTGGCTATTGAATCCAAAAGGCTAGAAGGAAGGGAACAAAGGGTAAAGTCATCTGTTTTGTCCTTTGTACAGGCAGGAATGGAGAAGAGGTGTTGTATTCCCTGTCAGTAGAGGAGAGGGAAATATCTGATGCAGGCTTCCTCCTATTGCTTTTAAAGTTGGATGAGTGGGAAAATAACATTGCAAAGGTGTGAAGCCTTCATGCAGCAAGCTGGAGAAAGTCTAGGACTGCTCTTCCTGATTAACATGCTGGTTTTTTGCTGTGGCAAAAGCATCCAGCCCCTCCAGAAGTAAATACAAAAGGTGGCAGACCAGGACTCATAAATGGTGAGGCCTATGTGTGCTTAGCTGGGAAGCTAGGCCTGACTGTAATTCGTGGCTTCCAGGATGCGGGAGAGCTGGAATTGCCACCGTCAAAGTGTGGGACTCTGTGCTTTTATGTTCTCTTTGTGTAGTAAGTTTTGGTGATTCTCATTTGTAGCCATTTTAGCTTCAGTAATGGCAGAAGGAAACAGAAAACTTTTTCTTTCTTCCTTCTTTTTTCTTCCCCCAGGAGATTTTTGACTGTTTTCAGAAAGGAGCAGGTTTTGGTCTTTTTCTCTCATCTTCCTGATCTGATTGAAGAGCAGTGGGGGACAGAATTCAGTCTGTGATTTGCATGTGTTCAACCCTTCTGTCCCAAATCTGTACACTGTCTTTCTGTGTGGCTGATAACAGCTTTCTCATGCAGCACTCACATTTATGTGAAATTCCAGTATCCTTTAATTTTTTTTTTCCTTTTTCTGCTGCTGCTTTAAAGCCTCAAGTAATCCTCCAGGCACCAGTGCTATCTTTCAATAGACTCTGACTGATGCAATGCTGTCTTCATGTGGGATGGAATTTGGGAGGTGCAGTTTTTCACCCAGGAGGATTACAAGCTTCATCTTGATACAAACATTTTTACACTACAGGTGGTAGTGTTGGTGCCTCAGGAGTTTGTTTTTGGCACTAGGAAGATACACTGCAAATTCAGCAATGCTCCTAGACCTTTCTTCTTTTTTTGTGTCAGTTTTAGAGCTGCAAAATCTCCACTGGTGTTGGTAGTTGCCTGGAAAGTTTAGGGGTCTGTTAAGTTTCAGTTTTGGTCAGCTTCATCTATAACTATGTATAATATAGGTGCAAAAATACATGTTTTATATACACACAATCTTATCTTCTGTGGTCGTCATTTAGTTGCTTTCTTGGAATACATTAAGCAATGTGCTTACTTTGAGATTGGTTTGTTCTTTCCTATCCCCACGAGGGAAAGCAATATATGCTTTTTCAAGATTAGTTTTTGAAGATTTTTTGTCCACATTTTTAACATGAAAAGAGTTTTACTGGTTTTTTTTTTGGTTTTTTTTAAGAGGGACAGGATTTGAAGTAAGCATGTGCATACCGCTGCTGGGAAGTGATGAAGTTTGTGGGCCTCCCTGGATTCAAGAGTCATGTATTTTGTAGTATGACCCGTGTAAGTGGTCACCCTGAGACATGCTTAGCCATTTGATTGGAGAACTGCAGTGATTCAAAGCATGAAATTGCACCTCCTGTTTCTGTGTGATTTGTAATTTCCTAAAGCTGAGGTCTTGTGCTGTGACTGTCATCATGCTGTAGTCCAGCTGAGGGGTAATGAAAGCATTAATCACTGAAGCCAGGGCACATTCCAGTCTGAGGTAGAGTCTCTCAGCTTTTGACTGTGTGCAGGTCTTGTTACTGAAGGCTGTTGTATCAGGCTGAGAAGCAGGAATGTTGCTCACATATGGATAGCTCTGATGACAGAGGATGCATACTTTTAGTTTGCCTAGTAGTGAAGCCTTCTACAAGCCTCATTCTACCACTGACATTCTCCCCAGCATCAGTGTTCTGCAGTTGGTCTTGTCAAATCCATGGCATCTGTTTGTGACATTGGTAGATGGGCCTGTAGCTAAGAGCAGTACTTTTTGTCTGGAAGTCATGGAGGTCACAATTCTGAAGAACTGAAAACAGAACAGATCTGTGTTTACAATTTCACTGGTGAAAAAGGTATTAGCATCTGTTTTGTAGGTCTTCTCCAATTACTGATCTGAAAAATAGCTACCAAGTGTAGATAGATTTAATTGATAAAAATGCCTTTTCCCTCCTGGATTATCACAGCTCTGGACGTAATTAATGGACTAAGCGTGACATCTTGGTTTTGAGAACTCATTGCTACTATCCTTAGAGCATCACTTTGCTCATGAAAACTCACTTAAGCAGCTCCAGTCTCTGGTAAAGCAGCAGCAGACTTGAATTGCTCCTTGTTTCTGAGGGAGAAAGGAGCAAAATATGAGCCAACATCACCTATATCTGGTTAGGCCGTGCAGAACTGGAGATGTTTTGGCATGAGGAAGGGAAGCCATGAAATGTGATGACACCATTACTTTCTTCTGCTGCTTCAGATGATTGCTTGATGTTTCTGATGATCAGTTCTTCAAGGGAGCAAAAATCCTGGATCATAAAGCATTGTTATAGGTACCTGTGTAAAAGGCTCTGAAATGCATGGAGGTTAAGGACTGGTAGTTTCTAAGGAGGAGTCTTGTCAGCAAAGTTCTCACTGCTGCAGTTGGTTTAAGCTGATGGGGAATGATGCTTTCATTGAAAGAGAAGCCCTGCCTTGTCCCTGACTCCAGCCATGTGCTTGTACATCCTCCCACGTACAGGTGTTGGGGATTACGTGGCCTGTAGCGACCGCCTTTGTTCGTGAGTCTAATCCTTCTCCTTTTTGAGGGATTAGGTTCCAGGAGGATCAGCAAGCTGATCTGACTTGCAGTTTTCTTCTGTGATCCCTACTGTGCATGCAAGAGGTGAAGTAGGGATGCACACTTGGGAACAGGAGAGGAAAAAAACCAGAGCGATTCACTTTGTTGGTACAGTGATTTTTGAGGTTGGCTTAATCTGAATGTAAAACCCATACTCTTAAAAGGTTTGTATCACTGTCCAGCTCAAGGGAGTTTGAGGTTTAATCCCTTTATACTTGGGCCGAGCAATGTGGAGAAGGAAGGAGCAAGTAGAATTGAATTTATAGAGCTGCAACTGTCCAGAGCTTTGACTAAAAAATGTTGGCTATTTTTATAAAGGAACCTTGAGAAATAAAACAAAAAAAAAAAGCAAGTGGTGCTTTGGCAGGGTTTTAAGATTTCACTGGCCCTCTCCTCTGCTATTTGCCACTGTGCCGTAGGTCTGCTCCAGCTCAGAGGTTTGCTACACTGCCAGTTTCTCTGTACCTAATTTAAGATGTTTGTGTGTTCAGTGGGAGGGTGACTCCCTTTTTTGTTTCCTTCATCTGAATGTGCTGCATCGGAAGATACACGATGCTGTAATTTCAGGAGCCCAATGCTTTTAGATCTCTTTTGTTCTGCATTTCATCTGTGGGCTCATGGAGGGAAATGTTACTTCTTAATGCAAAGAAGTCTCCAGGGATTGCACACAGGAGAGGTTTTTAGACTAAATTGTGAAGGAAACAAGCTTTAGGTGAATGTGCTGCGACAATCCCAGCCCACACATGCACACTTACAAACCAAGCAGTAATTTCAATTCCATTCTAAAGTTGGAGGACTTGTAATGCTATCGCCTTCCTAAAAGCTTTGTGAAAAACGGTGATGGGGTGGGAGAGATGCAGACAAGTGCCCCACGGAAGGCAAGCTAGTCAGAACTTGTGGATGATGCACTCCATATGGAGCAGCTGGGTGATTGCTCTGGCCGCGCCATGGTGTTTGCTCCCTTTTGCCCGGAGGGACCGTAGCAGGGGACGTGGCGAGGGGGGCTGCGGTTGTGGCTGCGGGAGGCTGGGATGGGAAGCAGTCATAGGGGCAGAGGGTACAAATCCGCGAGGAACCAGTTTGGGTTGGTTCCACCGCCTTGTTTATTACATTGTCTTGCAGGCGGGGAAGGGAGGGGGCTTTGATGCTTTTGTGTGGTGCTGGCTGGAATGTGCAATCCGGGGGTTTGGAGACCTCCTGGAGGGGGGTGTGGGTCTTCTTACAGTGGCTTCAGACTATCCATAAAGACAATAGGGTGGAACTGAGGCTCTGTGAAGAGTTTGTATGCTGTTCCTGAGGACTTCTTGGGCTTTAACTAAACCTAAGCCCATAAAAAGAAACACACTGGAGGCATGTCGGATGCTGCAGGGAAGAACTGTGTCTGTCTCCTGCCTGTTTGACAGACCCAGATCTTGCAGTCTCCCAGGTGCCTGGGGTGCAGCAGCCTTGGGTTTTAATACTGCAGTCACTGCAAAGATTTCTGGCACCTGTCTTGGCCTTTCATAGACCCAATTTCTTCCTATGAGCTTGTGCTGTTTAATTGCAATCTTATTTTTGTTGTTGATGGCTGTATTTAAACACAGGATGTATAAGAATATCCAGTACCTGAGACTGCTGGAAGTATCTCACCTCACTTTTCCATTAATACATAAAGTTCTTGGCCCTTCTGGGTAGAATACACACAGCAGCAGCAGCTATTCCCTTATAAGCAGGGCTAGCTTTCCCATCTGGATCAAACTGAGGAATTCAGACCATTTGTAGATACCTCTCTGGTTAATTTTGCTCTCCACAGTAGCATGATCTTTCTTAGAATAAGTCCAGAGAGGCTTGACTTTCTTCCATGTGCAATGAAATGGAAACAGTAACTTACTGTAAATGTTGGGGTTCTGTCCCCATAGCAGAGTTGCATGGTGTTTTGTTTTGAATCTTCTTCTCTTTGCAGAGCACTCTCCCAACTTTTTTTCCCTTTTCCTATAAATTGTGAAACAAAGCTCTTACTGAAAATCCTCAAAACTATTCCAGAGAGGAGGTGTTCCTCCTCTGGCAGGGAAGGAGATCCTTTGATAAATGTTCCTTTTCTCCTTGTTTTAACAGTGTTCTAGCTGTGACCATTGTTTGCATGGGAATGGTTCATCCCTCCTGCATAAGTTATTTGGCTAGGTTGGGACATCAGCTGTAGCCTGCCATCCTGTGCAGTTTGTCTAGGCTGGGTATTTCTGGTAGCTTAGGCAGGATTTCTCTCTTTTCATATGCTTTGCAGTAGGGAGGTGTGACCACAGCTACCATGCAGGTGTCTCAGGGCAATCATGTTTAGCAAGAGCTTTGCATGAGCAGTGAGGAGGTTTGTATAACACAAGTGGATTCCAAGGAGTCCTTGGTTAATGGCTTAGAAAACCTGTTATTTTAAGGCTTTTTTTATTATTATTTTTATAAATTGCACTCTGGTTATAGAGAGCTTTGGCATGTGGCCACATCCCATTCTGCCTGTCTGTGGCCCATAAGAAGGTGGCAGTCAGCTACATGGTGGATGTAAAAAGAAAGGCAAAGGTGTGTTTTCTATAGTGAAAGAACATTGTGTTATAGCAGAAATCACTCATTACTTTTCGTATGGAATTGCTTAATTGGGATGTTGAAAGGTTAGCTTTGATTTTGTTTTGATACTTCTCTACATTTCTGTAGGCAAATATGTAGCACTCTGGTGTCTAATTAGAAGAAAAACCCTGAAAAATACTGATGTGTGTGGGAGAGATGAATAAAGGTAAAGCAAAGAGGGAAGGGTAAAAGCAGGCTTTATTTCCTCGTGGAGATAGCAATTCTTGCAAGTAACCCTCTAAAAACCTGTTACACGAGGATTTATTCTGGTAAAATTCAACAGTCATGACCTCTACTTTTCCCTTTTAAAATACTAGTGAATGGCACTTTGGAGACAGACACCCTCTTTGTCTTCAGAACATGTGCTGAGGCATTAAGAGGCTGTTCCCTTATCAGAAGGAGCCTGTCAGGGGTTGAAATGGCTGAATCAGTCTCTGCTGCCCTTCTGATCCTTAGTACCTCTGAGGCAGTAGGGGAGCCATCACCACGATGATGTGCTTTGCATCATCGTCCTTCTGTCCTCTTAAGAAGAGAATTAAATCTTTTGTGAGTATCTGTCGTTGCTGGAGTGGGTTCTCTCACATCCATGTGCTGATTTTTGGCAGAGAAATGGGAGGTTCCAAGGGCCGGAATTCAGGGTATCTATGAATGTGCACAGCCCCTGTTTGGGGGTGTCTTAGCTGCAGAATGACTCGCTGTCCATATTTTCCCCAAGTTGATCACATTAGGTGCAATTAGTGCCCTGGATACTCTTCGGGGTGCCCCTCTTCAGCAGAGGGAGCTGCCATGCTGCACAAGTTGCTGTTGCAGCAGCACGAGAGGGGGCTCATTCCCTTTTAGAGATGCCCTTTTGTTCCCTGCTGTTGCAGGGAGAGCTGCTTTCCAGGAGGGGGATGAAGAGGCCAGACTTAATGGTCTTAAGAGTGGATTTATTATTTTTTTTTCTATTCTGCGAAGGAAAGCCTGGGAGTTGTTTCTCTCTAACTGTTTCCAGATGGTGCTGCTGGAACACAAAGATTTCTAGTGTGTTTGGGATGGCGGCTCTGAGACCCCCAGCCCCCCAGCACTTCCTGTGCTGTTCCACAATCCTGCAGGCTTAATCAGAAACAGTCCTGGCTGCTGGGGCAGGCTGCCCCAAGCCCTCTGCTTTCTCCCTCCTCCAGGCTTTTTAACCCTTTGCCATTACAATTCCAGCCCATCAGCCTGCCCACCTCACTTCCCTCCTTCCTCGAGCTGACTGCGGGCACTTGCAGTGTTCCAGAGATGAAACTGCATTTGGCTAGACTGCTTGAACAATTTATGTCTTTGGGGAAAGGGAAGATGGCTTGTAATGTGAACCTGGGAAAATAATTTCTGTAGCTATGTAGGGCAGCTTATGCAATCAGGCCAGTGTGTCCAGGGCACAGAAAATTTCTCTTGCAGCTATTTGCCTGCAGCACTTAGTATACAGTATGATTTTGTCAGAGTTGTGTGCTGTTGAGCCTCTATCTCTTTTTTGTGCCAATTTCCCCAAGAGCAAGGCAGATTTAATTTTTATATCACAACCTCTTCACACCCAGGTGACAAATAAGCTTCACCTTTTTTCTTCTGAAGGTAATATGACAACTATAATTTCATTCTGCAAAGCAGTATTCTTGTTTCTTTTAAGCCTTTGAGCAACAGCCTGTGAATATTTGTAAAATCAGCCAAGAAGCTTGTGATCAACTGACTTTCCTTCTGGACCCGTGGTGTCATCTCCCTCATCCTTTTCTGTCCTGTATTCTCCATCCTGTTTTTTAAGAAAACAGAACACTGAAGCCATCTACTAAGGCAGAACTCTGTAGCCCTCTTCACCTTGTGAAAGCTTGTAGCCATGTCATGTTCGAGCAAGCCGGATTTTCATGCCATGAGCATGTTGCCCTGTAATGAATTGGCTTAGTGTAAATTACACGTGAAATACTTCCTCAGCCCCATGTAACAATTATGGCATCCAAAGGTGCCCTCAGTGCTAGATTTTAGAGCCTTGTTATGAGCCCTGTCGTCTTTCTGTTGAGTAAGAGCATAAATGAAGATGAACTGCCATTTTAAAATGCTTTTGCTTAGTAAAAGAGGAGGGAAATCAATATTCTGTGCTATTGACTTCTGTGCATGCAGTGTCCTTGTATTTGCTGGATCACAGACGTCACACTGTGCACAGTATTCCCAGGGGCTTTAACTTGCACTGGATCTATTGTTGCCACCATAGGTCATAGACCAGCAGAGTCAGACTATGTTTTCTTTATGCCTGGAGCAGTATGAGGATGCTACTATATGTACTCCAAAGACAGTGTATATTTTGCATATTTAAATTACACTAATTTAATGAAATCTCTTTGAGAAGCTGAAAACATTTCCTGGCTGATCTGGAAAATTAAAAACCTAGCTGGGGGAAGGGCTGCTTCTGACCAGAGAGCTACTTCTACTATTTGGGGGGAAAAAAAGTCAGGGAAGAATCAGCATTGTTATAAAGAACATGCATAAAATACTTCATGTTTAGCTGTGGAAGTGCTTGTTGTGTGTGAAAATCTCCTTTCTCTGCAGCATTAGACATCTGTACTGTAACTCCACACGGACACTGTCAGCTTGAAGCCTGAGTGTGCATTTGTAAACTTGTTGCATCGTGAATATTTTAACAGACCTGAAAGTTTAAACACCACCTTTCTGTGTGGTTTGGTCAGACGTGTATTTGTCTGTATTCCATTCTGCAGCCTCTGCTATGCCAATCAGTTATTCTCCCTATTGCATACATATGGTTTCACAGAAAAGAAGTGCCAGGAGATTGGAGTTAAGAAAATATATATTTCAGAATACAGAAAATTGCACTGACACGTTTGGGTGGCATCACTTGGACTCTATTCAACAGGGATGCAGCCATCCCAAAGTTGCCCTGTTCTGTCTGACCACCTTGTGGACTTCCCTAGCTGACTGCTCCAGACTACTCAAACTGTGGTCAGGGCAGGAGACTATTTTTATTAATCTGACATCACTTTCCTTTCTTGTCTTTACTGTGTCACTGGGCTTCCCGCCCGGGGAGCCTCTGGCAAGCCTGGCCTCTCTCCAGCTGGGCTCTGCTGGGGTCCTGCCCCTTCCTGATGCCCAGGCGGAAGAGGTGCGATGCCACAGCCCCTGCTACAGAGCTGGGTGTCCAGCTTTGAGGAGCTGTGAGGCTGCAGTGGACATCAGGACAGGGACCCCCTTATGCCGTGGGGCTGCAGCGGCCGAGGGCTGGAGCTGTGTTCCCTGGAGCCCTCTGAGGCACCAGGGAGATGGCAGCATGGGAGCTCTCCTGCCCCACCTGTCCTACATCATGCTGGCTCCTGTGGAAAACACAGGGTTTTTAGGATATGGGGAAGCCTGGAGTGGGGTGGGGAGGGCCTAGGCTGGAGGCTGCTGTTGCTGCAGCAACGGGGCTAGAATTCCAGGAAGGAAGAGGGGCCGGATGAGCCTCTATCCTGGCCTCTACGAGGCTCCAGTGCAGGGAGCCTGTGGGCACTTCTCTGCTCCCATGGACACAGCCACGGGCATCAGGGCTCCCCTACCAGAGCCCTGCTCTGGCAGCTGCACCCCTGCTTTGCTGTCCCTCAAGAAGTGACCTCAGTCATTGGGGCTGGTGTCAGAAGCCAGGACTGTGCTAGCCAGCATTCTTCCCAGCCATCAAGGGCAGCCGTGCACAGTGTACTTGGTGTGTTATTAAAATCTTAAGCTTGTAGTCCCCAAATACACCTAAAAAAACCCCCCAGGGGTGGGTGGGTGAGAAGTGGGTGAAAAATAAAATGTAAGTCCTGCTACTTGCATCCAGCAAACTGTACAGGTCGTTGATGTCGGGGCACTAATAAGGAAGCAAATAAGTCTTTGCTAGATGACGTCTGCACACGTGGAAAGCCGCCAAAGCCATGAAGCAAGTTTAATTGAAAGTAAAGACAGCTGAAGGGAAGCATCCCATACTATAGACACAGTTATTGGTGCAGCAGAGTGATTAGCAAGAGCTGTATATCAAATTAGGGTAAGTATCAAGGGAGAAGGGTGACATTAAGATCCATTTAAAAACTACTTAGTTCAGTTGTTCATTAATAATTGGTAATTCACCCTTAGATGCTACTTTCCCCATTAATTTTATCCAAAGACAATTTGGGGTAGGAGACAGCACACACAGTTGAGAAGGCAGACTGAATGCATCAGATACACTTGGACAAAGAGATGGTTATTTCCTTTTTGTTTATATGCAATAATTTGTTCAAGTAAGGGTCCGATGAAGAATTGCCTATTTTCTTAGCAACTGATAATAAGATCAAGGCATTTACAGTTTTAGCAGTGCTCTGCCACAGTTAAAATACTAAAAAGCCTTTTTCATAACAACCCCTCCACCCACCCCGCTGTTCCCCAGCACAGGGTTTCTGTCTTTCCTGTATGTAAGAAGTAAAACAAAAAACATGGTGAAACCACTGGGCTGTGACGAACAGTACTGGGATTTCTGTTTGGCTCAAGATCTTTACTTTTTCACTACTGTCACTTTCAGATTAATAGCTTAGTAGCCAGAGTTTTCAGCCTTTTTTTTTTAATTATTGTTGCGAACATCTTATTCACTGTGTTCTAAAAAATCAGCTTCTGTTTGTCTACTACAAGTCTCTGATAAATGTGTAGCTTGTGCTATCTCATCGCTTCAAAATCCCATTTTGCTTTCGGGAGGAACAAGTAATTTCTTGTTGCCTTTGTTTCATTGCTCTGTGTAGTCCAAGGGTTTCTGGCTTTCTGGTGCAGGGACTCTCCCTTGTCACTTCTGTCCAAGCCACCAGGCTGCTACACACCACCCGTGGCTGTTGGGGCAGCCAGACCAGAGACAGATGAGCTGTTCCTGTGAGTTTTGCTGCTGCTGTTCAGAACCCAGCAGGTGGTTGTGGAACTTGAAAGGACTACATTAACTTCACTCCACTTATCCTGGCATTGTCAAGAAAGCAGGAATGCTGCAGATCCAGGGAAGAGATTGCTTGGTCATGTTTATGAGGTTATTTTTGTAGTGGAAAGGATTCAACACCTCAAGCTGAAGCTTGGATTCAGCAGGAATTGATTTTCTGGCTGGGGAAATGTGGGTGAACTCACTAAGTTGATGGTTCCTACCAGCAAAGTTTTAATCTGCTGACTTTAGGTTTAATTTGCTGTCAGGAAACAGTTGCTGATCAGGCCTCAGTGATTGCTGCATCTGGCAAAATGACAAGTTGTGATGTAAAATTGATTCATTCTGGGGTCAGGTTAGTCCAAAAATAGGATTATTGCCTTATTAAGCTAAAATTTTGTTTTAATTTTAAGAAAAGGTTAGAAGGACTTTCAGACCTTCCATTATGTGTTAGACTGTGATGTTTTCCCTAGAGGAATAACTTTATTCCAGTCCTTTGAGGCCTTTCTTAAGTTAGTGTAACCTGCAGAGATGATCACTTCTTAATGGTATCCTGGTTTATTGGTAGTTCCTTATGTCTTCAAGATGTGTCTAATTCAGCAGCTCTTAGAATTTGTCAAGTTGAGAGGTATCAAAAGCCCCCAGAACACCAAAGCCTGTCTGTTCTGCTAGTGCAGGAGCATCTGCTTTGAGCTTCAGTCATCTGCAAATGACGGTGGTGAGTTTATCTTCTGACCTGAGGCAGTACCTGTGACTTGCAGTTTGTGGCAAACCTTACTATTTCAAGTGCCAATGGAAAAGGACTTGTGTTAGCAAGGATGGGAAATGAAAGAATGGGAAAACTTTGAAATAAAGGGGTGGTAAAGACTTAGTGGATTTGACTCATTTGTGACTTTTATTCTGTCAAATCTAGTTGGCCTGCACAGAGGCTGTCACTGGGGTGCAACCACAATGGTCACACATCCTATGGAAGTGTGGAAGCCCGCATGTGAGAGCATCAGTATGGTTTGACTAAAATCCCAATATGTGTTGCACAAAGCTGATTTATGGTATTAACTTCCAGTTTTATTCTCCCTACTCTAAAGCAAATTGCAAGTATCTGAGAAATGCCTTTTGGTGGTAAACAAAGTAATGAAACATCCCAGTGGCAGTTTGATTTGATTTTGCAGGCTAGTGCTACCTAACTCAATTTCTTTTGAATGTCTGGTGGCATGTTGGCATCGAAAGAGAATGTAATTGGCAGGAGGGAGCTGTGCAAAAGAGATGGAGTTATCTGGGGATTCCCTCTCCCATCAGGCTGCTGTCAGAAGGCAGGGTCCCTCTGTGTTTGTGCAGGGTACTTATCTGTTTCAAATCTTCCCTGTCTCTTTTTCACTTCCATTTGGTGAGATTAGTTTTGTTCATGTGCAGTCAGAGGAGGAGATTGAGCTGTATCCCCAGCCTCTGCTGCCTTAGACTGCCTCCTAGTAGGGGTTTTCTGTCTGGGTGTTGCTGGACTGTGCTGTTCCAGTTGCAGGAGTTTAACGCTTTCACTTCTTGCTCTGTTTAGTTTTCAACAAAAGCAAACTCCGTATGGAATAATCATGCAGCAGGCCCCAGATTCACCATTAGTGACCTGTAAAATTGGCAGCACTGGAGATTATTGGCAGGAGACGGTTTCCCTAGGCGCTTCCTGCCTTCTCTTGGAGAGTTAAGTTCAATTAGAGCAATGATACGCACAGCGGGGATTTTGCAAAGAGTCCAGTACTTGGTGGTAGCATTGCTGTATGAAAGGCAAAGAGATATCTTTGGCCTTTTTGTGACCTTAATGCTCCAGCTGCTGCCCTCTTTCTAACCTCTGCTATCTCTGAACTCTCACTGATGTAACCCCCTTTCACCTCTTCTTTTTCCTCCTGATGCAACCATATCCCTCAGACATTTTTAGTTTGCATTCTGTGAGGTTTGTCTTCCAAAAAACAAAGTGGAGATTGCGGGATGTATGGCATTTCTTCCTCCATTTGATTTTTCTTGTTTTTTTCTGGCTTCTTATGTATTGTGGACTGCCCTCAGATCTCTGTAATCATCTCTCTCTTCACACTTTGGTGATTTGCTTCTACTTTCAAAACTGTTCTGTTTCTAGATGTGGTTTCTTGGCATCCAGGTTCTTTGATTTCAGGAAATCCCACAAAGTTCAGTTCTGTCTCTTTTCTGCCACAGCCTCGTGATGACAGTCCTTCTTATTAGTCTCTTCTGTGAAGAACATTGTCCTGAAAATAACTATTTATTTTTCCTTTCTTTATTATAACATTCAGCTTGCATTCATTGCCCTTATCTTTAGTATCTGTAAGGGCAACTTGTCCATTAATTCCTTACTCTCTGTGTTGAAATCTTTCTGGTTTCCAGTATATTGAGAGAGACTTGTGCAGGAACTTGTCTGAGATACTGACCTTGCAGGTGTGTCTATAAGTACTGTTAAAAGCATGCCTGGAATAGTCTTTCAGGAGGAGACCATCTCTCCTGATACAGGGTGGATGTTTATGGAATTTAGACGTAAATTGGTAAACTGTAGTTTGTGGGATAAACAATCACACTGCTTGTAAGCTGTACTTACATTGGGGGAGAAAAAGACTGTGTGTTTTCGTTGTGGGGTTGTTTGTTCTTACTTAAGTTCATGCTTAAAACTCAAAAGCTTTGAGTGGTGCTGTAGTTGATGGTCTCCATTTGCTTCTTCCAACTCGTGTGTCTTTCCTTCTGTTTCTGAATTGTTTGTGGAGCTTTGTGCTTAACCTGCTTTCTGGCTGTTAGTATTTGAGAAGAATGTACTCACACGGTGGCCAGCCTAATTAATTACTGTTAATCCCCAAAAATTGGCTGCCAAAAGTTTTGTTGTCCTTGAAGCTTTCATACTGTGCATGCTACTGTAGCATGAGAGCATGAGGAGAAGCTGAATGTTTCCTGGCAGGTTTCCACAGAGAATCCCCTGGGCGGGCTTGAGGTAAAGAGGAAGAGAGGGAGGATGGATACAAACTTTAAATAGCATTGCTAGTCCCTACAATGCTATTTGAATGCCATTGAAATATTAACAGCTTGCTTTTCAGCAGAAATTGTGTTAAAGCGTTTTGTGGAAACTGAAATTGTGCCAGCGGCCACATGCCCTGTGTAGGGTTAGGAGACCTCTCTCTGGTAGGAGCTGGCCTTTCACTCACATGTCCCAGCACAAAACCTGAAACATCTCAACACAAAGTCTTTCCTGACAGTGATTGTACAACTCAGTCAGCTTCGTGCCCATAACATATTTGCAATTTGAGATTCTATGCTGTGTTTTGTCAGGGTCTTCCCCTTGGGCCTCTCGCTCCCTCCTTTCCTTCCCCAAGAGCTGCTGGAGAAAGTGCAGAGCTGACTTTGGAGTTCCTCTTCACAAGTCATAACAGGAGATAGACTTAAAAAGTGATTGTGGAGGGTGGCTGTTTCCTTTCCTTTCCTCCTCCTAGCATTCTGCTGGGAGTTGCTTGTGAATGCACAGGGATATCAGGGTGGAATTGATAGAAACTGTCTAGTTTAGTTTATCCTCTGCCCAGACAGAAAGATGCATGCCTGAGGCATGTGAGTGCCCTTTCCCCATTCCGAAGAGGATGTGTTGGAGGGAGAGGAACTGAAAATAAATTAAGAAACAGAAATAAACATTTAGCAAGTATTGTTATCTTAATCCCCACTGCACTGCTAAAATAGAGATGAGTCTGGGAATTTCATGGAGAAATTCCAGAAGTGTTGGAGGTTCTCTTATTCCTGCAGAGCAGGATGATGGAGCTGCCAATATCACAAAATGTGTAGGCTCAGAGTCCCTTCTGGGCTGAAGAAATAAAGCCTAGAGGATTGATTTCCTGTTGGGAGTGTTGAGGTATTACACACACTTACTGAGTTGTTTGAACTTACATTGACTGCTTTTAAAGTTCATGTTAAACTATTAATATAGTTTTGAAAAGGAAAAAAAAAATGACACATTTGCAGCTAATATTTAGGGAAACATCTTCAAGAGTGGGCGAAGTGCATGATAGCTTCTGTAATTTTATGTTCTGTTTTGTTCAGTTTTCATGATGGTAAATGTGTTTGCATATCAAAATTTTTTTGAAAACGACCAAAATTATGCAAAGTGATATTACAGAGGGTAAAGTAGGATTAGTTTATTCTTATTGTGTGGCTTTGATTTTTTTTTTTTCTTCTACACAACTTGACATATGCAGTTGAAAATAAATTTTAGGTGCATTGGCTTACATGGAAAAAAGGAAGTTGCCAGAATACTTTAGCTCATTCTTCCTCCTTTTCATGCAGGTTCTTGTCTTTGCCTGAGTTAAGACAGACCTGTATTTCCTTGCTTTCTCTTCCTTGTAACCCCTACATTCACTCTTTGTTTTCTGTCTTGCAGAACGAGCCTCTGACTTCAGGTTATCATGGATATCCAGCAAGAGACAATCAAGTAAGTGTCTGATTGCAGTAATCCGTGTGTTTTTGTACACTAAGGGATGTTTTGTCTGACAGCTTCCTGGCTGTCGTGTTGTGAAGTGGAAATAGTTTTGTTCTGTTGTGGAATGTTTGTGGAGACATATGTGATAAATTGAATGGGTTTTTATGGCTTCCAGCAGTATGTGGCAAGGTGCCTGGTGAAGGGTTAAATATCATCCACATTACCATCAGCTCAGGAAATTCTTGATTCTTGAAAATGTCACAGCTTAGAATCCCTGTCCTAAGCTCCCACTACCTCTCCTCAGTGTTAATGAATGTAGATGTTCAGTGCCAGTGCATGCTTGGCCCTGTTTTATACTTATTGCTGTAATTCTGGCATCTGGGGAGCAAAACAACACTGAGTTTTTGTGAGAGTCTGCTTTGCTGGTGGAGTAGGGAATGACATGTCCTGTTGGGTTGTTTCTAATATCTGTGAACTTGTCTTGCCTTCCTTTCAAGTCCTGCAGGGCCCTTGCCCCTTGCTCGTATTCAGGATGCTCTCCTTCTACAGCAGTAAAAATTACACTGTTCAGTGCACTGCATCTGTAAGCATTCTCTTGCCTCCTGACAGAAGACAGAGAAATCCCAGTTGATGAATTTGCACAATAGAAGGAAGAGATGCTTTGGAACAAATGAAATTTAATGGTTGTAAGATACAACTGTCACACATTAAATTTCCCTTCTTAGAACAAAGTTTTTTTCAGTGTTCTGCAGTGCTACTGCAAAGCAGAGTATGAACCAGTGTAGCAGGAAATTAATATGCACGGAAAATCAATAATGCAGCACATTTCAGTAATGAGCAAATAACAAAACCAAAATCAAATTCTTTAATACTCTCAGGTACTGCTATATAAAGAAAGCGATTTTCATCATCTCTTGATGAGGTCTGGGTGTATGTAATAACAGCTTAATGGGAGATGTTTTTATGAAGGAAGTGCAGCATAGTGCAGCCTCAGCAACCGAAGAGCTCGAATCTTTGGTGCTTGGTACGTGTGTACGAGTTTCCATATAGGAGGAAATTATTCAGAATGTCTTCTGGGATATATTAAACTGCTAACTAGCACAAATAAATACAGGGATGATGTGAGAGTTGTGTTCCTACTCCGTCCAGGCTAAGTGAGGTAAGCTAAGTTGAGAGGCAGGGTCAGTCCCAGATCCTTAAAGTGGTTTATACTTGCTTTTGGCTTTCCCATTCTGGTAGCACCTTCTGTACCCTGTTTTGATGCTTCACTTTGCCTACCCATGTAGGGGTGTTTTAGGATGTTTTGATACCTACCAGTATGTCCCACTTCACAGGTTTCCTCTTTCTCATCCCATAAGAACTCTTCTGATTTGAAAGTTCAGAACTGCTGTTGCTGGCAGGTTGCCAGATCAGCATAGATGGGCATGGGAAAAACTGTACTACAGCCAGGACACAAAATGAGAATTACAGCCTGGGCAGCCCTTGGGAGCTCTGTATGGGTGAGCACAGGGAGTAATGAATGTTAGCAAGTGTGTGTTTGTATTTCAGGTGGAAGATAGTTTTATGGAATTTTCTTGGAGGACAAACAGGTGCAGGTTAACCTGTGTGTTTTCATAGAGCAAATACTTATAAAAAGATTTTTTGACTGTTTTTTGTTTGTTTTATTTTTTTTCTTCTTTCTCTCTACAACATTTTGATCTGTAGTAAGTGTTTGTCTGTCTGTCTTGCTGTGTCCCTGAAGCAGCTTAAATTCAGATCTGGTTTTCACTAATGAGGTTTCAAGGCTTTTAGCTAAACTGATTGTGAGCCTCTAACTTGATAGCAGCAGGAAAAGAATTCTTCTGTTGCCACAGGCTGGGGCTGGAATGGGAGAATCAGCAGTGGCTGATCCATCACCTGCCTTTTTGTACTGGGAAAGGAGGAGGTGGTGTGGAAATATGCATAGGGGTCCTCACCCTGTAACAAAGTAATAACGAGATACAGGAGCAGTTGTGTTGGATTTCCTAAAATTAGGAGCTGGATTTGAGCTGGTGAGGGTAAGTCAGTGTATTGTGCTCTTCCCCATTGAACAGTACTGTAAATACTTGTACTGTGGGGTTTTTTTCCCAGAAAGTTTTCTTAAGGAGAAGTAGCAAAGCAGAGCTTATTTTTAAGGTTTTTCATCCTGTGACCGCAGCAGTCAAATTCTGACTTGCCCGTTCTTTCACTTTATGTAGCATCCTCCTCCTCCTTGGCTTGTTTGAATGCCCTTTTCGTTCCTTCAGGCCCTGAATGCTGTTAATTGCTGGCTGCGAACCTTTCACTGTGCTGTTTTTACACCCTCTAGTGGTTAAATCATACCCAGATGTTCCAGGTTATTGGAATTTTTCTTCCTGCCAGTGGAAATGTGTGATTGGTTTGTCCTCACTTTGGCCATTTGGGAATTCTTAGGTCTCCAGGACGGAGTTGATTTTGTATCTTTTCCCAAGTATTTAAGCATTCTGTTGTCATCATGCACGGACAGCAGTATTGAAACAAATGAGATGGGGTTCATGTTGAGACTCTTTCTCTCAGAATTCAGTGATGTGTGTATGCTTTATGATAACTCAAAGCTCTGGGTGGTTGTGAAGCCCTCTTGTTCCTCACCTGCCCTGCCAGAGTGCTGGCTTGCTGGACTTTTTGTGGAGATAGGACCTGGGGAGCACGTGTGCTAAATCATTATTGTGTAAGTTTGCCTAAAAAGAGGCTTTCTGTTGCTGAAGTGTTGTACTACTGGACCTATGTTACAGTCATGTAAGGAGCTGGAGAGCTCTCTGAGACTGTTCTCAAGAATTCAGGGTTTGCTCTGTGGATGTCTAATGCACATTCAGGAACGGTGGGATGCCCTTCCTTTTCCCAGAGCTAGGCTGATGTCAGGGACAAAGCCCATGGTAAATGGATAAGGAGGGAACATAGGTGTAACTCAGTGTAACATTGCTAACTGAGATGAGAGCCAAGTCTTTTGGTGAGGAGAGTTCTTATTCCCTGGGGAATATTAGGTTTTTCATCCCTCTGTTAGGTCTGCAGAAAAAAAGGTATTTCTTTTTTTGTAATGCAAGCGGCTGCCTAAAATGCAGTGAACCAAGACTTCCTTGCTTCATTTCCCAAGCTGTGACAAACAGCTCTGAGGTACTTTGAGTTGGTCTCAACATGGAAAATGACTGGTACAGCTATACTGATACAGCTTTTACATACAGACAAACTCATCAAGAATACATATTCTGCTTCCAGAAGGCTGTTCCATGCTGACTGTGCCAGCTCATTTTGTATATAGCCAAGGCCCAAATCATATTGCTCTAGTGTTTTTCATGTCCAAATGTATTAGACATGATATCTGAGATTTGTTAGAGTGCTGAATACTGGCACTTCTGTGGCAGAATTTGGCAGCTGCATGGAATAATTTTGTTCCCCAACAGGAAGCAAAATGAGCAAGAACACCTTGTTTAGCTGCCACCAAAGGGAAGAGAGGAGGAGAGAGAGTTTATGGAAGCAGGAGGTAATTGCACACACCAGAACTGGGTCAGGATGTTAGAGCTATTATACCACTTCTGTTATGGAAAATGATCCTCAGCTATCACAACGGGTTAGGATATTGGTTTGAAGCCTCTTTTAAAAGCTTGTACTTCCCTAAGTACAATTCTTAAATCAAGTTGGGCCATTGGCTTGGTGCTAATGTGGTGGAAAAGTCATTACCTATCACAAGTGACACTTCCTTGAGCAGCTTAATTTCGGTGGCTGGTTTTCCATGTGAGCACTCACCAGCTCTGACCTGTTGTTCTCCTGCATGGAGATGAGGCTGCAGCCCAAGGCAGTGGGTGCCTATGGCAACTGCTAGAAACTGCTTTATCAGTATCACCTCAGTTCTGAGTTCAAGCTTAAGGTGAAATGCTGTTAAGTCCTCTACAATTGTCAGCCTTTTCCCCTGGGTCTTTACTCCCTTGCTGCTTTGGGATATCTGATGGGGCATCGCAGGCTCCGGGTGGATGTGTGTGCTGCCTTCCCTGGGGTCACAAGCTGGAGAGGGGGAGCTGAACAGCAGTGGTGGCAGTCTGTGAGAACAGGAAGCCTCCCCGTTGCTTTTTTCCCTCCCTGTTTGTTTTCTTTCCCCAGTCCCTCCTGATGTGGGGAGTTTGGCAAGGAAGCCCTTCATCCTGAGATGTGAAGGGTGTGTGAGAGCTCCCATGGGGAGCAGGTCACTGGGCTTCCTGTTGGAGCTGGCTGCACAGAGGCACTGCTGTTCCCATTGGTGGTCTCTTGGCAGCAAGCAGCAGGGATCTCAGCACAGAGTTCAGAGGGGGAAACCTATCCTGTCTCATCGGTGTGGTCTGAGGCTGCTTCACCTATCTTGCTCTTCTCCATTATGCAGATGAAGTGTGAGTTTGGGGATATTGCCACAGCTTGATTAGCAGCTCAGTGGCCCAGCATTTATCAGGATAACTACCCCCAAAATTTCTTGATTTTGTACCAACAGACTCGAGATGCTCTTGCCATGAAGCAAATAAAAAATGTCATCCTGGAGGAAAATGGTTTGGTCACTTGTTTGTTTTCACTTGTACCATGATAGCACCACTCACTACAGTCTGTCCAGCGCCTTGCTTGGTCAATTTTGTAACAAAGACTCCCTGTCTCAAATTTCAAATCTAAGCAGTCTTCCTGAAAAGTTTTAGTTTTTTATTTGTTTTCCTCCTAGTAACTGCCCATGGAAATAAACCCTCTGGTGTGTATATTATGTGGCTGTGTAATCTGTGAGGTGGTGGCAGTGGAAGTGTTGCTATCAGGAGCTAGAAAGGAGCATGGTTTGTGTGGTTTTGGGTTGTTTGTTGCTTACATTCTTTGTTTGAAAAGTATATTTAATACAAATTCTTAAACTCAGGGATAGAGAGGTTCTAGAGAGGGTCAAATAAAGTTTTAACACCTTACTCCGTGAATAAACAGCCGGGACAAAGATTAGGAAGCTTCTGAGATCCTCCATATAAAATGGAGAAAATCAGGCTCAGTGTTCCTGGTGCTTTTGAGGAGTCCCTCTTGGCTTGAAGGTAATCAACCCAAAATTTGGGATGGGACCAAACTAATGAGGGGAAACTGCTCTAAGCACTTTCCTTATGTTTAAAATTAGGTGGATTAGGATAAGTCTGCCAAATCTGCTGCATCCTGGCTCCTACAGCCTCTCTTCAGGCAAGCAATGAAATGTTTCCATACTGTAGTAGACAGGACTGAAGGGATACTCTATTACTGACCTAACTGCAGTGTCCCATAGAAAATAAGGAGCTTCAATTCAGAGAATGTAGTCTGGGCAAAAATATCCAACATATTCGGGAGGTGAGAAGTGTCTGTGAGGCAGCTGCACACAAAGGCGTTCAGGAGTTTGTCGTGGGAGAACTGCTGGGATGTTACAGCTTCACAAAACTGTGAAGAGTTTGGGCCAGTTCAGGTGTGCTTATGGAAAACCATTTAACTCTACAGGAGGGGAGGAACTTGAGGAGTCCTTTACAGGATTGCATTCCATGTTACTGAAAACTCTCAGTATATTCAGAAGGTAAGAATGTGTTGAGAGAGTGAAGAGAGTTAAATTAAAACTGTAAATTGTGATCTTGAGAAGGAAAATAGAGAGCAGAATGTTTAGCTAAAAACTGAAGGAGGAGTTGGTTACAGATTGAAGTTTAAACAATTAAGGATGAGTTGCAAAAGTAAGATCCACTACATTTCCCCTGAATCCAGAACTGTCTTGGTCAGACACTTGCTAGATCATTTGAAGCATGAAGAAGTGGTTCCTTGTTTTCTCAAGGCCAAACTATATCCCTAAGAAGCTGCAGCAAAGATAAAATAAGTGGGATTAAAAAAAAACAAAAAAGTAAAGCATGCACCACCAATTAGCTTAGCTTCTTACAAACCTCCTTTTTGTAATTTCACTCTGAACCAAGTCTCTGTGCTTATATTGGCCACATTCCCCCAAATCTCTGCTTTCCTTTGTTTAGCTGATTTTCTAGCATCAAAACCCTTAAATAATACAGGAAGCATGATGTCTTGCAGTTGACACGAGTCTTGCAAATAGATCACTCTGGCTGTATGTTTATTCCCCTCTTCCTTCACGTCTGCTGCCTTTCTATTTTCTGGATACAAGGCACGGAATCCTTTCCTTACAGAGCCCTGACCTACCTTCCATAAACATCCAGCAAACTCCATGCCAATGCATGCCTTTCTCATCATCAATAACAAGAGGTAATACCACGTGGAAAAAAAGTTGTAAGAGAAGAAATAGTTAAGGAGTGCACCTAATTCAGATACATGGGAAGACTTCCTGACAGTAAGCTCCTTAAGTCCTATAAACAGCTTCTCAAGGGAAGTAACAAATACCTTGCTGATGAATAGTCCGGCCAAAGTTCTGGAGTTGTAAGGCGTTGGCAGGAAATGGGTTTGGATGATGTAATACAAATTCCTTTCATGTTTGAGTCCTCTGATTCAAGCAGCTTCTCATCTCTGCTTAGGGTTGGAGATGTGAGTCATCCTTGGGAGAGGACCAGGAGGCCACTTTTTCTCCTGTGATGACCATATGAGTGTTACTCCATGTCTATCTTGGAGATTCCCAAGCCCCTCAGTTCCTTTGGCAAGAGGGACAGCATCTTACTTAGATTTTCCCCTCTGAATGATTATGCTAGAGTGTGGCATGCGTGTTAGAAGTAGTCTGCAAAAGGATCAGTTGTAGGACTAAAACCAAATGGTGCAGAGAAAACAGCCTGTTGATGGCTATGATATGCTATTGAGGGCATGAAAGCAGCTATTCCGGGTCGGACAGAAGGTCTCTCTCTGCCTTCCAGTGTTCTGGCTTTGACAGTGTCTAATAGCAAGTACTTAAAGCACAGGGAGCAGCGCCAAGATTCGGTGATACTTCCCCTCTGCTGTGCTCTTGAAGCAATCCTGTGGCTTTGGGATTTCCTGGCTATAGATTTTTATTCTTTTTTTTAAAGTCACCTGTGATAGATTTTTTTCTTTATTGAATTTCTCTAAATGGTTTCTGAGCCTGTCTAAACCTTTGGCATCCACAGCATCCTGTGGCAACAAGTCCCTGCTTTACGTGTGTTTTATGGGGGGAAAGTTCTTCTGTGCATCA
>VXAC01003213.1:1059062-1100590 GCA_013399225.1 Rhipidura dahli | reverse complement strand
CTGGCGCTGGCGCTGGGCTGCCGGGAGAGGGCAGCCGGCGCACGGCCAGCGCTCCCCGCCCCGCCCCGGCCGCGTCCCGGGTCCGGCGCCCCGGGCTGCCCCGCACGGTGTCACAGCCCGCGGCACGGAGACAGGGGGCTCGGCCTCCCGCAGGCCATTGTGGGTGACTCCTCATAGGCGTTTCTGGAACGGCTCTATCTGGGCAAGGGATGTTGTGTTTAGAGGGATGGGGAGAGGGCAGCCCCTTCCCGCGACCTGTGCTGGCGTTTGGTTCCTCGAAGAGTGGCGGTGGAAAAGGTTTCCACAAAGCTCTTTGATCTGTGAGCAGAGGGAACATCCAGGAGGGATGCCGGAGGAGGAGTGCTCATAACAGACTTGCTTTCAGAGGGGAGCCTAAGCAGGCACTCTCCAGGCTTTCCTGGCTTGAGCAGGCTCCTGGCCCGAGCTGGTTTCTTCCAGAGGCTGGTGTGCTGCACAGCACTGCTGCTGCTGCTCAGAGGGCACTGCAAGAGAAGGTGTCCTCCTTTGGGCACACAGAGCCTGGGCTGCAGTGGTGGGTTTTCTCCAGTGTGTGTTCTGCGCATCATGAAATCTCACAGCTTTCAAGTGAATGAAGGGGCTGTGTGTGAATAAATGTTATTCTCGCATCTTAATTTTTTTTTAAAGGCAGCTAGAGATACCAAGAAATTCAATTGGTCAGTGTAGTTACAGAACATGGAAAGATGCTGAAAAAGATCAGATGCTTATGGTCAGATCCTTTACTAAAGGAAATTAAGCCAACAGCAGACATACATTGCTAATTTTTAAGGGCTAATCATGTCAGATCAATTTAGTTTTTTCGTTTGACATGGCAGCAGGCCTGGCAGACAGAGAAAGCTACTGGCTTTGGACATAGTCCCACATGACCTTTACATAAACTAGACAAATGAAAGGTGAAATTAAGAAGGGGCTGAACGCCTCATTGGAAAACCGTATGTGGAGCAATTATATCATGCTTTTCTGTGTGTGTATCTGATCTGGAGTCTTAACGTGGTCTGGCTTGGCTGCTCTGCTGTTTTCTACTGCTCATCAAAATCGAGGGTAATGAAACAGTGACTGAACATATGTATGTGCAGGGGCTGGCAGCCTTTGGAAGGTTAGGATTAGAAGTTGGAAAGATCACAGTAAATTACAGAAATGCCCTGAAATCCAACAATGTGAAATTTAACAAAACCAAGCTGTATTAACAAAAGGAACTGTATATGCAATATAAAATGGAGACTAACTGGCTAAGCAGTAATATCCAAGGAAAGATCTGGGGTAATAGGAGGTAAAAGACTAAGTATGTGGTGCTGGTTTTTGTGGTCTTGAAAACCTGGAATGCATTTCCAGGTGTGTCAAATAACTTCAGAAGACAGTTATTCTTTACAGCTTGGTACAGCAAGTGGAGTACTGTACCTACTTTTAGGCACTTCAGGAAGTACACAGGTGAAATCTGGAAAAAGTACAGGGAAGAACAAGAAAAGAAGGCTTGGAGAGCCTGACATAGTAGGAACATACCAAGCTTATTCCTTCTTTTAAAAAAGAAAGGGTAGCAAGTATGGAGGATGGGGATTGATTATTTACTATGTCCACTGAAGACAGCTTAATTGGTTTCAAGAAAGGCTTAAATTGGTTATTATGGAGTAAACCAACATTTTCTGATTCAATGTAGTGAAGTAGTGGAAGGGTAATTTAGAGGATCAAGAGTTCCAGTTCCTAGTAGTCTGTAATAACAAGTTAGACAATTCCTGATGGATGTTTGTCTAAACATGCTCTGTGCTGTCTCTGAGCATGGAGGACCTCTTGTCTCCCCTGCCCTGTATTTGTGTTTTGTGACAGTCAAAAGCCAGTTGTTACCACTGACATTATTCCACAGCCATATGACTGCTCTTTCTCTGATTTTTTTTTTCTTTTATTTGGACATGTGTCTAAATTGTAAGATAGGAGGTTCCTCTGCTCCTATATGATGTTAAAAGTGCCCGAGATCCTTTCTTTGTGACAGGTGCCTCATCTCAGTTTTTTCTTGAGCTTGCTTAAAAAGGGTACAGGGTATTCAGCATCTCTGAGTCAGTCCTTCACTTTGTCTCACAGTAATAATATCTACTGTGTATGAACCTTGGATTGGATTGATGTTTTGATTTCCCTTTAAGCTCTCTGGCCAGATTTCCATTACAAATATGTTTAGAAGAGAGATTATTATTTTTCTTTAATGAATATAAACAATCCCATCCTTGCCACCCTACCTGCAACTCCCCTCGCATGAAGAAAGGACTGAGAGGATTCAGGAGGAGCATTTCCTCAGGCTGGGCAGGGAGCGTGCTTCTGCCTGCCTGCCTGCGGCTGGGATCTGCCGTGGGAGGGCAGCCTGTGTGCCTTATCCCGAGTGCAGCATCCGCTTCTCCGCCCCGCCCGTGCCGTGCCGGCCGCTTCAGCGGGACCCCGAGTCAATGAATGGCATCGCTTTCTGTTCTGCTGACTTCTCCTGCACGGTGAGTGAACAGCTCTGCGCTGGCTGGGGAGCGATGCTGTGTGAAGCAGCCTACCTCAGTGAGCTACACAGATGCTCCCGAGAATAGCTGCTTGGATGGAAGATGGTTTCATTCTTCTTAGTATTAAGGGAGAGGTATTTCCAGCAGTAGCATAATGTTGCTCAGAGCAGGCATTTGCCAGATGGTTTCAGCTCCCCCGAGGTTTTGGGATGTGAAAGGGAAAGGGCCAGGAACACACTTTTGATTCATTCCATTAGTAGATTAATCGGCACTGTCCTGGCTTAATAAGTCTCTTAGATTTCCCAGTGGAAATGGCACATGTAATTCTGCCCAGGTCACGCTCTGCACACCTGTGTTGAAGCTTTCACAGCAAGACACTGTGCTGCTGCAGGCAGCATCTGCAAAGCAAGACTGGGGGTGGGGGGCAGGTTTTTTTGGTGGAGGGAGAGGTGAGAAAAATCATTTTAGCAGGAACTGTTAAATAATGCTTGTGGGAGCAAAATAGGTTGTGAGAATGTGCTTGAATTCTGCATTTTGGTGGGAACATATTTAAAAAATCTTGCTGTGGTAATTCGATGTTATGAGGCTTACCCCCCTCCATTCTGTATTAATTGCCAGCTAGATTATGTTTTCCAGGAAGTCTGTGATTAGAGGACAAGGGTGCTCTTCCTGATAAAGGTCAGAGGCTGCTGTCTCCAGAGGCTTCCGAGAAAATGATGAGAACTGTCTCACTGATTTTAACTGAAAACCTCAGCAGATGCTGTGCTGCTATTTACTTGGGGGTGAGGGCAGGCAGTCCCCCGTGACCTGTCTCTTCCCACCTCTGTTTACAAAGGCCAGCCAATTGTTGGGGAGTGGATTTAGTTGCTGCTGCTGCCCACACAAGAGGTTTGTGGCTCATGGCTGTTTTAGGAGGAATCTGTGTTTTTAACTGCTGGTGCCTGTGGATTTCAACGAGCTGCACTTTGGTGTCTCAGCAGCACCAAGCTGGCTTGCTGCCAGGCCTAATAAAGGTTTAGCAATAGGATTGCATCTAATGAGACACACTGAAATTCCTTTGCAGCTGGATTTTGTTGACGAGAGACTTCAGGTACTAACAGCAAACACATCTTCACCTCTTCTGGTCCATTGTTCCTACTACACCTGGAGAGCATGGGCTACCCTTTCTTATAGGTCAGGAGGACAGCAATGGCCAAGACTGGCAGCAGTTTGATCATCATCTTTACTTCTAGGGCACCTGTCACCCTGGCTCCTTGCCATGGTCTCTCTGAGCTGAAACAGTGCTGCTCATTTCCAAGTGCTTGGAGAACAACATCTTGTTTTCCAACCATTTATGGCAGCTAGCTCCAATCCTTTGCAGGGTCTTTGCAGTAAGACTGACAGGGGCCAAAGGAGTAAATGTCATGAGACTCGAGCTTTCTGTTGAAAGCTGAGATAGAGATATTTCACATCCCGTGGTATATGTAGCCAGATTTAGGCTCCTTGGTATTTCCAGTAGAATGGCATTTCAGAACTGGGAGCTGAACTCTGACAGCAGCGTTGTCCCCAGTTGCTGTCGACTTCACCCCAGACAGAGAGCTGCTGTTTTTCTTGAGCAGCTGCTGCTGTGGAGCAGAGTACGGGAAAAGTGATCGTCTCTGAAATAATTTGAAATAGACAGATAGAGCCAGCCATCTGAATTTCACTCAAGAATTAATCTAATCACTGTGTAATATGTTCTTACTGGTTTATCCTACCTAAAGGGCAAAGTTAACTACATTAAACACAATTTGGAGCATTTGATTTCCTTCAGACTTAGACTTTGGATACAGCTGACTATCTGTATACGAATTTCGAGGTTTCTGGGCGTCTCTAATCCGGTTTGTAGTGACATTAGCATTAGATAACCGTACCAAGGCCTTTATCTGAAAGGAAACTTGCATTCTTCAGGTCGCACAAGGATGACAAAGATTTTTCTGGTCACTGTTGCTTTCTGGAAATTTGGGAACAGGGAACAATTTAATATATTATTGCTTTGTTATCAAGTGAGTAGCTTCTCTAGCAGTTCCAATACTTATCAGATGGTGAGGTTACACTTCAGAGCTTAAATTTGGATTAATATCACATGCAACTATATTGCATAAGACCTAAGGCACAATAATGCATGTGTTCACTAGCCGTAGTTACTTCAAACCATTCATCTCATCTAAACCAAGTAGGAGTTGCTACTCATTCAGTTTGTCTGTCTTAGAAGGGGAGTGGAAGCATAAGGAGGTTGCAGTCAGTCTCTAATGGAAGACTAATTTGGCCAGGATTTGATCAGAAAATGCAACAAAACAGAATTCTGAAAACAGAATGCTGTTTGTTTGAGTGTGGGATTTTTTTTTTTTAATTTTTTTTTTGTCCTGGCTGTGTGTCAGAGAATGAAGGGAAGGTGGAACAGCCTTAATGTGAGCTCAGCTGAAGGTGTTTGAAGGTCACAGTATGTGACCCCACAGACTGCAGTGGTGCTGAAGATCAGGTCTATAGCTGGTCTGCTCCTAGGGGAGCAAAAAACCTCCTGATTTGAGTACATCCATTGACAAATGTGCCATTTTTTTGGGCCATCCCATTGGGGCTGTTTTCGGTACTTGCTGCATGTGAGTTCTCTTAAAAGATATATGTAGGTATCTATCCATATGCCTCTTGGAAGTGCCATATTATGTATATACACTAAAAAGACTTGGAAGAGTGGATTCTCTTTTGTTTCTCAAGCGGGAGACCAGCAGTGCAGTTAGTCTTTACAGACACACACTTCTCTAAATTGTCTTATGCTCATAATTCCCCGAGGGACCAGTCAGATGGAGGGAGCTGTTTGCTGCAGCCATGAGAGTAATCCAGCTAGATGGTGGTGGCACAGGTATGGTTAAAGACTGCTTTGCTCAGAATGAGATCAGAAACAGAATTGCATTTCTGACAACTGACCTTTGCTGATCATTGTGAATTGAAGTTGGGGATATTATATTCTATAACTAAAATTTTCCAGTAGCGTTTCTGTCATCTTGAAATCTTCCTCTGTTTTATATCTGTTTATACCTCTTTTCTTATGCTTTATTAATGCCTTTTACATTTGAACAGTCTGCTCTTCCTTTATGTGGCTTGACAACTGTCAATACCCCTGTTGAAATATTTTGCTTTTAGTTCAGCTAATGGCAGATTTTGCCTGGGTTTTCTTGCTCCCGTTATGTAATGGAAGTATCTGCAGTCCCTGACACGTGTATTTGGTCTCTTTCCACCCACCTGTACTTATCACAGGTTGAAGCTGTGTTTCACCAAAGTCTTTTATCAATTCAGTTTTGTTGTTTCTCAGGAGATGTCATTCGGTGTTTGTTGGTGTTACCTCTTCATTAGCTGCAGTCATTCCTTTCTTCTTTGCTGATTATATCCTTGTGCCGTTTCCCACGCTGAAGCTGTATTTCAGGCATTCAGCTATTTTGTCTTCATTAGGTACATAAGGCTGCTAGGTAAAGTCATGGATTATTTTTCTTCTCAGAGGGTCAAATGAAAGAATGTTGTTTGAATAAAAGAAGAAATAAAGCAGCGGTGACAATAAGGATTAAAAAAAAGAGGTCAGAATGTAGTATTTGCTAGCTGATTTCTTCCTTCTCCTAGGTGTATTTACAGTTTACTTTGGGGGTTTATTAGTCTTTGAGTCTAAGTTTAATAGAATGCATTTTATACTCTTGAAAAAGGACATAAAAACCCAGTTTTCAACCCAACCGATAAAAGATAGAGTTTTATTCCTCTCTCTAGCAACTTTACTATCCCAGGATTTGTAAACTGCTTTCTAAGCCATAGTAAATTAGATCCCAGCAGTACAGGGCCTCTGTAGATAAATATAGTAGCCATTATACCTTGATATAGTCGTATTGCCTAGGAAAATACTACTGTTATTGAAAAGGAATTTGCTCAGGGCAAGAAGGTATCCATTGCTTCCTGAATAACTCACTAACATTGTTAACCTTCCTTTGCGCAAACAAGCCAGGAGGAGTCCCTTTCTGCAGGATGGTATTACTCTCCATCTGTATTCCCTTTTATCATCAACAGACCTGAAGTTTCAGCATATTGATAAATGCCTCTGTGGTTCAGGGAAGAGAACTATGCCCTGACTTCCCCTTTCCCTACTGCTACAATTCTTTTATCTTCATACCCTTTCTTAATTTGCTGGGATGTCGCTGTGCTGATGAATCGCTGATGCAGTACAGCCACTTGACATGGTAAACACAGAGACAAAAAAAGTGGTGTCATGATGCTGCAGTTTGATTGATGAGGTTTTGGAAGCAGTTTCCCTCATGCTACCTGAAATCTCACACCCTGAATTGGATGCCCATCAGCTCATCCTCTAGTATAGCTTCTCTTGTGGACTATGAAGAGATGAGTTGTTGATATAGGAGCTGAGGTGTTTTTTTAATTTATTTATGACTTCCTCTTCAGAATCCACAGCCAAAGAAATACCCTATTTAGCATTGACAAGTCTAGGTCACAGAGAATCTTTCTGCCCTTTATCAGTTCAACTGGATATTTTACTCCTGATTTGACACTAAAAATTGACTTTTGTTGGAATTTGATGCTGTGTAACAGCTTTTTGCTGCCTCATAGAAAAACTGAAGGGAGATCAAACTTTTTTCCCTTTATGAAGATATTAAGGCGGTTATTAGTTAACCAAACTTTTTAAAAGATATATTTAAATACCAGGGTTGGAGCTTACTCTGTTTCCCTCTTATCAGTATCTGAATCTATTTTCTATATGGCAGTTCAGTGTAGACTTCAGACTAGATCCATGTGTGACAGAATGCAGAAGATACAGCTTGAAAATCAAGCCTAGGGCAGCAACACAGCAGCAGAGAAGCTTTTTGTTCTGTAGATGTTCAGCTTGCTGGATTCTCTGCAGAAGGTATTGGAGGATTGCAGACTTTACTCCTGGTCCACCATAGTAAGGCTGACAGGTACAATTCATGGAAATTCCCACTTGGTTGCCCAAATTCATGTTTGCTATATCCTGGGAGTGGCTGCATAGTCATTCCGTTTCTGCAGATGAATGCCCAAACTGGAGCTGTGAGAATTCCTTACATCTAAATGCTTGCATGGTCTTCAATGTTTAACTTTCAATTCTCTGGCTTCACAATTTGCTTTTGTTCATGTGGGTGTTCTTGGTTTTAATTTAAAACTGTATTTTTGGGAATATGTTTTCAGCAATGTACCTTTCCTAGTTACTGAGTTTTTTCTCTTGAAGAATTGACAATGCTTTCCAGAATAGTGCTCTTGAGCATAGTTGTAAGGAGAGAAAAATCCCAAACAAACTCAAAGGAGCTTTTCGTGGTATCAATTTCTTTTTTTTTTCCTTGAATGATAAGGTCATGAATTAAGATCTCCCAAAGTTTATGTAAGGACTTTAATTACTGTGGCAAGTCAGTGGCAGGACAGGCCTTAAAAATTGTTGGGTTTTTTTGCATATCACAGTGTTTTGTTGCTTCAGGCTTTCTGCTTTTTGTGGAAGATGAACTAGCCCTTGATAGTTTGCTTTTGAATAAGTACTTTCTTTTCCAAAGCCTGTTGCTGTATCATATGTGCAGAAAACAGGGAATCCAGTTTTCCAGTAATGAAATGGGTTGCTCTATAACAAAATGTCTTTTTTTTTTCCTTGTAATATGCCAGGGTTTGGCTTATTTGCTTGGCAAAACATTTGAAAGGGATTGTGGTATTTTTCTGGGTGATTTGTTGTACGCATTTTGCATTCTTGCTTCCTTTCATAAACAGGATAATGCAGAGAGAGGCTTCCTGGAGTCCTTTTGGATGTTGGGAGGAAATCTACCTTGTGGCTCAGAAATTCTGATAATCAGAGATAATCCAGGATCCTGAGCAGAGGCAGTCTCACAAATGAGCAGTACTCTGCCGGCAGGGTCGTCTCCAGCAGCACCCAAAGGAGCAAACCAACCTCATAAGAAGATCCTCTTATCTCCATAGGAACTGCTTGTGTGCCCAGGGCTGCCTTCTCTGCCTCTCCCCAGATAGCTTCCAGCCCCATCTCTAATCTTCTTTGAAAACACCAAAACAAACCCCAAATAAAAATCAACCAATAAAACCAAATAAAAACCCCCAAGACACAAGGCATGCCCAAACCCATGACTAGCGGGAGTCTGATTCCCCTGTTCTCTTCTTGGGACCTTCTGCTGGAGTCAGATAAGCCATGGAAAGCAGCCACTGAGTTGGAGAAACTTCCCTCTGAGCACCGTAGATCATGTTGCCGTTCCAGTCTCCAGTCAGACCTTTTGTAGATGGTTCTTGAAATGTTTGCCGTGGTAGGACAATGAGTCTTCATCCTCAGTGGGAATCCAGCTTCTGCATACAGTGTGGATGCTCAGTGTGGCTTTTGGATGTAAGATCAACTGCTTTCCTTCAGTTTGAAATTAAATTTCCCCCTTCAACCTGCTGCAATCTCATGCCTTCTGTGGTAGTGCTGCTGTCCTGATGCAGTCTTCTGGTGTGACAGAGGCTGGCCAAGCTCAGCGAGCAGCAGCAAGGCTTTAGTAATTATGGGCTACAAGAAACCTGCATTTGGGGTTGCTGTTGCATCACAGTTGTACTTTTGGCCTTATGGCAGGTTTCATATTAGTGCTGTAGTTAGGGCTTATTAGAGCTCCGAGTGCAGATGATGCAGTTCAAAGCAGACTGCAGAATCTTCCTGAGTGTCCACATTTAAATATGTTCACAGCTATAGTACGGTTAAAACCCACTTGTTACCTGGCTGCATCCCTTTTGTTTGCAAGCTTAAGCTAGATAAGACAGCCACAGAGCTGTTTGTTGGGTGGCATTTGGAACATCTTCCTTAGCTACTGCTGGAATGGAAGGCATTTTGTTATCACAGACTGCAACAGCTGACTTTTCTCCAAATATAGAACAGAAATACGTATTGAATGCTTTGGCTCTTTCTTCAGTATTGGGAATATTTCTACCTTTTCCCCATAGTAGCAGATCAGTGCAATTGCTGGGGTTTCTATTCTTGAGAAGCTTTAAAAACACATTATCATCTTCCAGCTCTGACTATGGATTTTACCTCCTGTCGCTAGGATTCCCTTGTAAATTTTATTTTTTCCCCTTCTAATTTCCTTTCTATTTTCTTCTCTCAGCTTCTCTTTTTTTTTTTTTTTTTCACTTGCTAGAATATGTACAAGTGTTCAAGTGCGGGGATGTGACAGGGAAGCCCAATAAGCAATCTGTCTGTCTAGGAAAAATATGTCACTGTACCTCTGGTCCCACTCAAGTGCTGAGTATTGTACGTAGGTACATTGGTTCGGTCTCTATTCTCCTTACATATATCCAGATGCAATTGTCATAATCATTTTAACTAAGCTACCACTAATTTCTATTTTTACAATTGATTGCTCTTTTCTTTCAAGATGGAATCTAATATGGACTTATTCATTTTCAATGTAACACTTCTTGAACTAAGAAATTGTTTTCTCTAATTTAGCAATCTGTAGGGTGTTCTTTGACACTGGCCCCCCTGTGCCTCTCACAAGTGTTGTTGCATTAGAAATTCCAGGTGATCAGATGGGATTTTCCCTCTGTTGTGAAGAGGTGCTCATCTAGCCACTCATCCTTTGTGCTATCTAATATGATTTCAGTAGCGTGTAGCAGACACAGCAGCTCGTTCCCTGCCTTGAGCTTTATCTGCTAGAATGTTAATCCACCAGCATTTGAAATCATATGCCTCTGAGACACAATCAGCTAGAAACAGATAACGTCTGTTTGAAACTGTGCCGTGCCCATTCCCTGCTTGCCCACTCGGATCTTTCCTAAATAGGCTAGAACTTTCTGTATATTATTTTTTAAGCATTTGGCTTATTTGAAACTTATATAGCAGCAGTATATTTGGGTTGAGTTTATGCATATAACTGAGTAGTCACAATAATTCTTATATCTAATTAAGGCTTTTGATACTGGTATAGAAACAGGTTAATTTTTTTTTTTCATTTTTCCCAGTGTCTCTCATTTTTCCGAATACCTTTATACAATATTAAATAGGTGGTTACCTGCTCCCTTTTTTATCTTTCCCCTTTTGTTACTTGCTAAGACCTTCCTTACCTCTCTAACAAACATTAAAGTATTTGCAGACTGCTTTCTTCCCCTTTCACTTTGATTTACACAACAGTTTCCCATCAGAGAAGAGGGACCAATGTTTCACTAGGCTACAGTTCTCTGAACATTTTTCTCATGGCTGGGTATATATTAATTTTAAAATCTTTTCCTTTCTACTTTTAATCCTTTTTGAGACATGAAAGATCCCTGAGAGATAATGTGTATTTCCACACACGGCAGCCTTTACAAGCTGCCTGACATGTATCCTTTAAACCTCTGTTAGGATTATGGCAAAGCATTTGCAGGGGATCCTAGCTAGAAGGATCCCCTGGCAGAAGCCTGTCTTAGTCATTTCTGTCTTTCTCTTTCTAGAATAAGATGCATTGACATTGTTGTCCTCTTGCTGCTCAGAAAATATTTTGTGTTTTTTTAGAAGATTTCCTGAAAGAAATGTCTTATATGGATACTTTTTACATACCAGCTAGTGTAGTTGAAAAATCTGAAAATAAGTATAAAGAAGACCTAATAACTAATCTAGTTGTCCCCCCCCGCCCCGCAATGTATCAGCCAAGCCAAATCTTTTTCCTTCTTGTAATCTGAGGCTAAAATGGCACTGCTACCAGTTCTGCAATTGTCTTGGGCATGTGCTTCATGTTCTTAGTGTTGGTTTGAACCTCTGGGCAGCATCAGCTCTTTTGAAGGAGGGCAGTGGTGCCCCTCGAGTCATCCCACGGCCTCATTTCCTGACCTGCTGGGTACTCCTCTCACTGCTTGAGAATATTGGGTGTTGAGAAACCTGCTCTTGCAGTTCATCAAACAGGACTCCTGCTCCAGGACAAAAGTATTACATCACCAGAAGTCTGCTGCTCTCAGTAATCTTCCCGTGTGTCTTCCACGGAGAGGTGGTGGCCTCGTAGCAACACTGGCAAATAAATTTTGAGGCAGTATTTGGATGATTCACGGTGGGTTCATGGGTCTTGTTTTGATTTGGAGGTTGAATGCAACCTGCTCGATGTGGACTTGCTGGGATGATTTGTAACAAATCTCAGTCGTTGACTAGGATGATTTGTAACAAGTCTCAGTTGTTGAAATTAAGGAATAGGATTTTTCTGAAAGTTTTATTCTCTTTCTCTGAAGGTAGCCTAAAGGATGAGAGCTCGGGGAAGAAGGGGAATGATTTTTTTCCCTTTTTTTCCCTTTTCCTATTCTTTTAATTAGGGAGTTTTTTGATTAGGAAAGTTTTTAGTAACTCTTCAGCTTAGTTTTAGGAGTCATCCTTTGCAAGTCTTTTATGGGAATACATATGAAGTAGGATTTATTTGAGTTTGCTCACCTGGTTCACATGTCTTCTCACTTTCTCCCCTGCACACAAGGAATCTCAGCTTTCATTTAAATGACCATAGGATCATTTTAGAATTGTGATTCTGGATCAGAAGAAAACCTTGAAAATACCTTCAAGGTTATCTGGTGCAGAAATGTCTGCTTCAGTCTTCAGGCTGGCTGAACTAGCGACTGCTGCTGGTGTGACCCTGCTGCAGAGGTGTTAACAGAAGGGTCTAATCGTGATGCAAATGTCAGCATTGCTGCTGTTTCGCTCCTCTCAGAGCCTTTGAGAACAGGTTTATGGATCACATGCTTCACTCTTTGGAGTCTGTGCTGCATAGGCTTTGGTACAGAGAGTGATTTTTAGGAACATTGCTTTTCACCCTCTAAACCTGACCCATTGTGCGAAAAGGTGAGAGCAGATGGGAGACTTGAGCAATGCCATAATGGAACAACCCTGTGCAATCCCAGCTTTCTGGAGGAGCTCTCGCTCCTTTCCCTGAGCAGCAGGGTTTTCTGGGCTGGAAATTCGAGTGTCATCTTGCTTGTCTTTAACTAGCAGATCCCTATGACTGCTGTATCCTGCTAATGACAATAAGCCTTTTCTCCAGGTTTCTATGCAGTGACAGTCATGTGTTTATTTCCTTAGAGCCCATTGGTGTCCCATATGTTCAGGCGTGTTCCTGGGACAAGCCTGCCCTGGGGTGTGTCTGTGGCTCGCTGAAGGCGAGGAGAGCCTGGGCACTGCAGAGCACATCTGGGGTGTCTGGGCTGGCTGTGACAGGAGGCCCATCCATTTGTCACCCCATGTAGACAGCAGGGCTTGACTCGTGTCGAGCCCGACGCTTGCTTTGCTCCAAGCCCGCAGGATTGCATTTAAGTCATCTCTAAGTAGAGGAAGCAGAGGTGATATGCGGAATAGCACCATTTCTATATCTTTAGCTGAGATAAAAATATTTCTTAAAAACTCATTTCCAAGGAGACCAGTGCCTCAATGAAAACACTTTTTTTTTTTTAATTTCTTTTTTTTTTTTCCCCGTTTGAGATGAGGCCATATTTAACTTAGCATTTGGAGCCCGGCAAGGAAAGTCAATTCTTCATTTTGAGGCAGGAAGGGAAGGGGGTGAGAAACCCGTTTTCCTAGTTTGGAAGAGCCGTTTAACTGATTAATGAGATGCGAGGTGACACTCATCCTGTGGCACCGGGCACGGGGGATGGGACGAGGATCTGCTTGTGCGGGAAGGGCTTGCTGCTGCTTGTCGAGGTAGCTGGGGCGAATGTCTTTTGCTCAGCGCGCCTTTCCCGGGGCTGCCGCCCCACCGGCAGAGCTTTGCAATCCTGAAATTGGAGCAGGCTGGGAGCGCAGGGCTCGGAGGGCACTTGCCCCAGTCATACTTGGGGGGAAGCTGCCTCCAGGCAAGTGGGAACCCGATACACTCTGAGGAACCGGAGCCAGCTGCCGCTTTCCCTTTAGCAATATGCAAGTCTGTAAAATACTCATGCGGAGCCACCTGCGAAAGCAGATTAACCCCTTTATCTGTGTCGCTTCCTTTCCCCAGCTCACGCCGGCAGTGGTCGTTTTTCCTAAGGGAGCTCCAGCGCTGGCACACACGGATTTTCTCCTTAGCTTCAGGATCCCCGTAGTTGTGCTCCTCGGTGCCTGTCAGTGGTTAATGATTAAATACAGCTACTGAATTGTGACCGAATTTGGGGTGTTGACTTATGGGGTAGATGAAGACGGGCAGAACCCGCCTATGGCTCCTGCATCTACGGATGATTCCCGGAGGAGCAATTAGTGGGTGGGGGGGAGCGGGTCCTCACCCCCAGTGACCTTGGAGGACAAGGCTGTGCTCGGCTTCATTCACGGCTACAGTTCCCTTTTCTAAAGTAAGCGCACTCCGGCACTGGGAGCCAGGCTGCATTTATTACTAACCCCACCCATCCCTGCCTCTTGCAAGAATCTTGTGAGGCCGAGATTGTGTTTTTAGAAGCAGAATGACAGAGAGAAATTCCCTGGAGGCGAATGCAGAGTGTGTGCTGTGCACGCCAGTACAGACACACGGGGCTGGGAACTCCCAGGGAGAGATTAAGTGCGAGAGAAGAGCGCAGAGCAGCCAGAGCTGGAGGAGGGGGGTGGAGGAGGCGAGACGCTTTCTAAGCCTCAAACTGAGCCGTTCGGATTTTTTTTTTTCTTTAAGAAAAAAAAACTAAAAAAAACACCCTCGACCAACCTCGGTCTCGACAGTGTTACTGAAGTGCCTCTTGTGTTGCCGGATCATCTCACTGCTGGGTTTGAAGGACCCAGGCTAACATGATGTACCTCTGGGTGAGTAGGAAGCGTGTGTGAGGGCTTGCACACTTTGCACATATAAGGAATGGAAAGCTGAAGGACTCTGCACTAACGTGAGCGGCCTTCACTGTTGGGCTTAGTTCTCTGCAGCCTCTACTCACAGTGGGCTAGTTTTCCCTTGTAAAAAATAATATTTCGAGCGAGTGCTATTAACTGGGTATCAAGCAGGCTTTTCCTGTGGTTATAAGTTCCTCTGGAGAGAACAGTTTTGGGCAGGTGCCTTGAAGACAAAATTTTTGGTATAATGCTGCTCACTGCCTGCCAGCTAAGAGAAGTGTGTGTGCCTATATATATATATTTTTTTTTTTTTTTAAATGCATAAAGCTGTTCCCATGTACCTCTGCTTTATGGGATTTTTGGTGTTACTGAGAGACATCCCAGGTAGTGAAGGAGTGCTGCTGAAAGGGATTTGTAAATCTCTGAAGGATAGGAGAGGAGCAGGAAGGGGCTAGATAGTTTTGCAGTTTGGGATTTTGAGGATGGGGGGAGAAACTGTTTCAAGAAAAGCTGGATGCAAGGTTGTTTTTCCAGAAGTGGCACAGTTACTCAAGTTTCTGGTGGAGTATGGAAAATAATGTCAGGAAAAACATGTGTGAAGTGTTATATAGATCCAGCAAGCAAAGTAAGAGCTTATACAAACGCATATATATTTTCAGCCTTTGAGCAAGGACTGGAATTTCCTTTGGAGCAGTCAGCTCTTAGGCTGCTCAGTCATCAACGTGTGGTTTTGCCTGCTCCTAGGCACCCTTGTGATCTGCAGTTTGCCCTTGGGTTTCCTTACCTAGATATGTGACGTGAAGAATAGTTGGGTCCCAAGTTTTTCTTTTGGTTTGTTTTTTTAAGAAAAACCCCATGTTGGTAACTCAGAACGCGGGGGCTCTCTGCTTCTGGCTGCTTTGAGTCCAGCTCCCCATCACTCCCAGGAACAAACACTGGTTTATTTTAGCAACAAAGCAAGCCTTGGAACCCAAGCAGAAGGATTTGACTTCCCTCCTTTGCACATACACACACTATCTTTGTTACAGGGTAACTTGATTCTGCGCAGGGGTATGCACACTTGCCTGGTTTTGTCCAGCAGGCCCTGATGGCAGGCACGTCCACCTTCCCTGCTCAGCCCCCTGCCACAGCCTACTGTGTGGGACCCCCACCTGGGATGCTGGTTTTTAAGGGGAAAGACTGGGCAGGCCCCATGGCTCAGCTAAGATTTGTGCTGCATTTGGTGGGTGGGGTGAGAGGAGAAGTAATTCAGCCATGCTGCTGCTGATCTTAGATAAGGAATAAACAATGGAGATGTTCCTTACTCTGCTGAAATTGGGAGGATGAGTGTGGGAACAGAGGAGAGCTGCCCTGCTGTCTCACCTCCTTTGCTGAGGGGTGTGTGAGCATTCTGGTATAAAACAGAGGTGTTAGCCTGCCTAAAGACCAGCTTTGGCCCAAAAGGTGAAGCACTGACCTGGATTCTTAAAAGAGGGTTGAGTTTTGGGATGCTTGCCAATGGATGAACCCCATGGACTGCTGCTTCTGCCTGCACCCTAAACTTCAGGCAGCACTACTGCTGTGTTTGCATTGCAGTTTGACTTCAGAGAAGCGGGGAAAATAAATATTAAATACTTGAATAGCTGAAGGGGTTTTAAAAGCATCATCTGGGCACTGTGCCATGATAATTAAAAAAAATTAGTGAATTTTTGCTATCTGGATATGATCTTTCCTTTCTCAGTACAGGTTACGCTATTATTTTTGGGGAATCTTCTCCTACTTGGACCTTTCAGGGACCTTTTCCTCTGTGCCCATTTGTGTTTCTGCCTTAAGCTCTTTTTATCCTGACAGGCTACATAACCTTTAGCGGTGAGAACAAGGAGCCTCAACTGACAGATCTGGTTTGGTGTGGGGTTTGTTGTGCCTTGGCTGTGCCAGTTTCTTGCTTCCCTGCTCACAGGTCCTCCCCTGCCTCTCATTCTCTTCTTGTTGCCTGTGCTATCTTTTCTTCTGTTCTGTGCCTCTTGTCCTTGGAATGTCAGGACTTCAGTAGATGCATGGAGATTTGTACTGAGTCATTCCTTAATTCAATGCATGAAGCTACATTAATGCGATGTTAAATTTGAGGTTTTAAATATGCAAGTCCCGAAATCCAGAATTAAGATTCTCACAGCAACCATAATGTTTCTCCCCCAGCCCCCCACCCCCCAGGGGTGCATGTTACAGAATTATCTTCTTTGAAGAGATTGTGCAGTATTGAGTGCTGTCAGGTTTGACAAATAGTAAAATAAGGAGAGCGCACCTTCCTCTGCAGCTGTGGTGGGGCATGGATACTGAACCCAGACATACAGGCTACCTGCAACATCACAGCTCCTGATTATAATGCTGGAATGAAGTGGTGGTGCAGCCTTGGTTCAGTCTGACATTCCTGCTTGCTGAACTGTATTCCCTCGGGTGAAACTTGTTGCAGGATACTCTTAAATATTTGAGAGCCTTGTAGACTGCAGGAGATTGTGGGCTGTGGAGAGCTGGAGAGTAGGAAACTTAAAATATCTGTTGTGATGACCTAATGCTTGGCATTGTGAGCAAAGTGAAGGCGGCAGACTATCTGTGCCATTAAATATCAAGATAAACTATTTATCTTAACACTTTTATTGTGTAGGATGCAGTTGTATAAAGTCTTTCTGAGGCAGAGATGGCATGATAGTCTCTCTGTTGTTGCAAACCATTTGAGTGCATTGTCAGTGTTGAAACTCAAGGTGGGTATTTGCCTTATGGATAGGAGGTGCATATAGGAGTTCTGGTTTTGCAGCCAAGTGTTTTGTTTGCGGGGGACCATCTAACTCTAGTTTTGTCTCTTCTCATGCTCATCCCCATTTGTGTGCAGCTCTCTGGGCTCTTGAATTGCTCAAGAGAGCTCCTAGTCATCAGTTCTCTAACTGGGACATGGGTAATTTGGGCTACGAAGGCAAGAGGGTCTTTGTGCTGAGGGAGATCAGGAATGACAACATGGGGGCAGGTGTTGTGCTGGTGACAGCCAGGAGCAGAGTGGTTTGAAGGTGGGAAAAGCATTCAACCCTTTACTGGATAAGAAAGACCGAGTTTTTTCATTTATGAGCAGATGAATCTTTGTGTACTGTGAGTCATGAGATACAATCTAGAGTCATTTCATTCCAAGTGTTTTCTAAAGAGCATGATGTGTTCTGAGAGTTGCATGTATGAATGTTGCCTTGTTGGAGGTCTGTTGTTACAAGAAAGGTTGAAAGGAAGGGGCAGCAGTCCTACGAAGCAATTTATCAATCATCCTTCTCCTGTGCTCAAAGACAGCTGAAACTATCAAAGGCAGGAGGGACCAAGGTAAGGGAGGTCCATGCTGTTGCTAGGCTTCTGGTAGGAAAGCGCTGGATTCATTGCTCTGTTTATAGTGGGTATGGATAATTTCCTCATTTCTCGCAGCCATGTACAGAGTACATGCTGAGTGTTTGTCAGAGGGCTGGCTGCCTATTGCAACTAGAAATGATTTCTTTCTCTAGAGCTGTATGAAAGTGAAGATCTCACCTAGACCCACTAATTCCCATACAGCGAGAATAGTGCTAGTAAGTTTGCCAAGCTCATTTTGAATTTTTTCATTGGTTTTCTTCCTGACCTGTCTTTTACTTGCCTTTTTGTCACTTAAAAGTCTCTCTTTGCATTCACTGGAATAATTTTTCCCTCTAGGCTCCGAGCTCATCAGCTTTACCACCAAGGGATTGGAAAGCCAACTCTGCTGCCAAACTTGAGTCTTAGCAACGAGCTCTTCCTCACGCCAGGTCTCTCTATTATTTGTTTGGTCTTTTTTCATGAGAGGTAGCTACTGCCAGTGAAAAGTTAGGACATTACAGCATGGTTTTCAAAGCATGAGTTGGATAGCAGCAAAACAAGTGGCTCTCCAGGGAAAACTGCCACCCTGCTCTGTTCTGGTGCGGAGCCTGGGGCAGCTCTTGCTGGGGAAGTCTAGCTGTACCTCTAGGTCTTTGGCTGGAACCTGTTTGGTAGGGATGGCAAAGGCACACATCAGCCATCACCCAAAGCTCTGACGGGAGGCAGAGCGCAGGTGCTGCGTGTGAAAGGTGCGCGCGTGGCGTGGTCAGTGCTGAGAGAGGTGGAGATGGGTTTGCCTCTGGGAAGCTGTGGCTGTGAGGATGTAGAAGGGTTTTCCTGGATGAATGTTAGAGGTCAGGTCTGGGTGAATTTCTTTGAGTATGTTAAAATACATTTTGTGATAATACAAACACTGATTTTTGGATTCTTGCTCTGGAGCAGAAAAGCCCTGGAAAAATCATAAAATGGAGCTCATGTGAAAATCCTCGAGCTAGTAGCCTGTAAGCTGATTCCCCAGCCTGCAAGTCCCTGTGGTGCCATACTGTGGCATGCACACGTAGCAGCTTGAATCCAGAAGTAATATAGTTATGTTTGTCCAGCACTGCAGCTGAGATAATGAGTTCTGCTGCTCGATAAGGTTTATTAGCTTTGGTGCAGCACCTCATGAACATGGTTATACTGCTTCCACACTCGAGCTGCTCTGTGCACAGCTGGGTTGAAGATGTCTGCATTGCGTTCCTCTGGGGCTTTGTGTGACAAAGCAACTTGCATCTGTTTGCATCTAGGGTTTTATACAGCCTTTGGAGATTTGGGAAAGAGAGAAAGCAGAGTGTATGAAAGAGATTATATAATGTGAGTGCTTGTGTTATTAAAGGACTAGAGTTGATAATCCAGGTGATCTTTTCCAATTCTGTGTTCCTGCAAGCCTGTAATCATGGAAGATGCCAAGGTCACTACTGAGACAAGAAAGCCCAGTGCCATTCAAAAAGAGAAGCTATTTCATATTAAGGTACTGGCTTCAGAAGATGAAGATTCAGAATCAGGATGCTCTGTTCTGTAGGCCACAGTGATTTTTTTATCTGGTTTTATGAAAGTCAGGTGTACAGCACATTGCCATCAGGTTCAGGAATTCCCTTCTCTGATGAGTCTAAACAAAAGAATTAGGAGGATGTAGACTTGCTCAGTTGGTGAATTTCTCCAGAGGCTCTTCTGCCTGACTCCTGTATTCCCACCTGTCCAAATACTGATGAGCACAGGGGAGTCTGTTTGCTGTAAGTCTGTCCAAGTCTTGGAAGACTGTCAGGGGTTGGTTCCTGTTTAAGTCAGTTTTTCACAAAACAGGCTGTTTATCTTGGAAGGAAGAGAACAAACCGTAAGAGAATAAGGAGAGAATAAACCTCAGCGTTCATGATTTCCAGCTGAAAGCTTGAGGAGGAGCGCAGAAAATAGCAATTTGAGGCTGAACATCTGTGTTTCCTGTACCTTGCCATGGTGCTTATTTGCTAGTTTTAATTCCATTAGTGACAGAAATTTACCATTTTGTAATGGTAAAGAATTCTTAGGTTTGGAAAGGACCTCTGGAGGTCATCTAGTCCAATCCCTCTGCCAAGACAGGATCACTTAAAGTAGGTGACATAGGAACATATCCAGATGATTTTGATTTCTTCAGAAAGAAGACTCCATGACCTCCCTGGGCAACCTGTTCCAATGTTCTGCCACTCTCAATGTAAAGAAGTTCTTGTTCATCCTGAGGTGGAACTTCTGTGTTTTGGTTTATGACCATTGCTCCTCATCCTGTCACTGGGCACCACCAAGAAGAGTCTGGCAACAACCCCTTTGCATCTGTCTTTGAGATATTTAAATGCATTAATGAGATCCTCTCTCAGTTGTCTCTTCTCCAGACTAAACAGGCACAGTTCCTGCAGTCTCTCCTTATACGAGATGGTCCAGACCCCAGATTATCTTTGTGGCCTCTGCTGAACCCTCTGTGGTATCTCTTTGTCTTTCTTGAAAAGTGGAGCCCAAAACTGGGGACAGCACTCCAGGTGTGGCCTCACTAGGGCCAAGTAGGACGGGGAGGATCAGCTCCCTCAACCTGCTGGCCACTGTTTTTCTGATGCACCTTGGGATACCACTGGCCCTCCTGGCTGCAAGGGCACGCTGCTGGCCCATGGTCAAGTTGTCATCCACCAAGAGTCCCAGGCCTTTCCCTGCAGAGCTGCTCTGTAGTAGCTCCTATACTGGTACTTGGGGTTATTCCCTTGTTGAACCTCATTAGGTTTCTCTCCACCTAACTTTCCAGCCTTTCAGAGCTGTCCTAACCCCCAGGGTAATGGCAATGACTTAGGAAAGGTCTCTGAGTGGACCTGAATTGCTTTTTTGCCACAGCTCCAAGCAGTCACAAGTAGCAACTGTGTATGTGTGCATGCTTAACCAAAAGTGTGTTTGGACAGCTTATGCAATTAGCTGGAAAAGATCCCTTCACAGTTCAGTGAGGGCTACTGGGTACAGCAGAAGCTTGAGTGATGTAGAGGGGTCAGACAAAATGTTCTCTGTATGGAGTGGTCAGTTTGGAGAGGGAGCTGCAGTCTGTATCTGCAGTACTGTGGCTCTGGATGGTACCCCATGGCCAAGGCAGTGGGATTCACCCTGCAGCCATGCATTGGAGAGGCAAGCTGTGCTGGTGGACCAGTGCAGAGAGCTCCACAGTGGAAGTGAAAACAGGCTTGCAGAAAATTAAGAAATCCATTGAGGATGTGCTTTGTGCCCTCCAGTGCTAAATTCTTTTGCTAAAAATGTTAAAGATTCCTCAAAGCTGTGAAGAAGCTTAAACAAGTAATTAAGTTTCCTTGGTCTGTCCCTTAAATTTAGGTTTCATTGTTCTCAGAGTCCTGTGTCTCATGACTAATATACTGCCTGCACAATGCGCTGGCTGATTTTTTACCAGATGGTTCTTGGGTCTGTAGCTGAATCCAGGGCGAAGGCAGTTAGTTTTTCTCCTGCCTCAAATGAAAGATGCTGTCCCCCACACAATGCTCTGATTGAATCTTGGACATAAGACAGTAATGACGTGAAAATATTTTGACCAGATGACAATTTTTTAGGATATTCTTCGGGATTATTATTCATGGTATTTAAGGAGCTGGTATAGGATAATACTAGAACACTCCTCTGTACATTTTTTTATAATTTATAAATCATCTAGTGTTGAAACAAAGTTTAAATGCAGAAAAATGCTGGAATTCAAATATGTGTATGTGGCTAGAAGATAGAAAATGTGCAGTGTGAACTGCCTGTCGCTAGTTTTTCACTTTTCATTCCACCCTCAATCATGATGGTGATATCTGCTTGCCTCCATGACCTACCTTTTGGACGGAGAACTCTTGTGAGTAAAGACAAAGCATCCCTCAGGAAGGTGCAGCGTAAGTGGGGTGCATATGTCCATGAGGACCATCTCAGCAGCACTGCAAAGCAGATTTGTTCTGAGGTCTGTTGGATCCAGCAGTCATTCCAGCTATTTCCCCTCCCCGATTTATTACTCTGTGATTTTGGCTGCTGCTTGAGTGAGGAGGAGCAGTGAATGATGACTACTTTTTCTGGACCAACCAGCTGAAAAGGAGAAGCCCGTTCAGCGTAGGTGAGGCTACTGACTGTGACATCTTTTAACAAATGGGTGGTATTGTCTTTTTAAATTTTAATGTTGGGGAAATTTTTCTTCTGCAGAAGAAACTTCGGTGGAGTGTGTACAGTGTTTGTGGAACTGTTTTTAAACACCTTTTGGACTGAGAAGTGCTGTAGAAATATGAGATGCTTTAATGCTTTTTCCTTGCATAAGGAATGTCGCTCTTCAATGCAGCTGTTTAGCTGTTGCGAACAGGTGTGCAGTAAACACCCCTTCCCTTTTCAACCAAGTGCGGTGGTGATGGATACCCCCTCATTTAAACATGCATGTTTTTCTCTCCTACAAGAATTAAAAACTTTAAAAATAGCTTACATACCTAGAAAGAATATCTAGCCTTGTCCTGTTTCCCTCCTCCCCTCCCCCTTGCTACCAACTCAAATTACCGACAAGCTTTGGAAATTTCGGGGCAGGGGGACAGAGGTGCAGCTGGCCTGCATGTGTTGCACCAGCTGTAATGCAAATGATACATACTGAAAGAGGCTTTTCTCACTTTTGTAATTCTTGGATATTGTTGTGCAATGGGGACATGCGACGATTTGTCTTAAATGTGTTAGCTGATAGGTTCTGAGGAGTATACTGCATCCTTTGTTCCTTGCCGGCAAGAGACAATATCAAAATCCAATTGCCCGTTGGCAGCACGTCTGACTGCAGCTGGGACTGTCCTCCTGCCTTCCCCATCCATCAGGCCTGGGGTGATCCCATCACACTTGTTACCAGTTAATTTAAGGCTGGCCAGAACACTGACTTTGGTAAATCCTCAGCTTTCTTGGCTTTTTGGACAGTTTGTAATAAACCACAATTTTTTTGTTCTTTATTTCTGAAAGTGGCCATTACCTATTGCTCTTCTGCCTGAGAGGGCCAAAAGTGCTTGGCCTGTGCCCTGGTTGTTTGTGGCCACCAGTCAACTTTTCTGCTGCTTATCTGAAGCAGCAAAAGTACAGGCGCTGGAGGTTCAGTTGTGTAAAAACAAAAGCTGATGTTGATTTAATCCCATTATATTGCGTTGATCTCTCAACCACTGGACTCTTAGTAGGATTCCAGCTTTAATCCTGTAAGGATCAATCTGGCCCGTTGCTTTTCTGTCCTGATCCTAAATCCCCCTTTAATCTTGTTAATTATACCAGGCCTTTTTTGGTTTCATTTTTTTTCCCTTGTGGACCAGCAAAACCACATTAAATCTTCATGTTGCTGTCTCTGACCTGGTGTTTTTACCCTTTGTTCATCCTATTGAGGAACAGTGTTCTCCTGAAGGCTGGTTTCATCATTCATAGCAGTGCATTTGGTGGTCTGGTGTCTGCTCCTTCAGACTCCTGTGGAGTCAGCTAGTTATGCTGTTCTGCTGAATCCCTCCTGGTTCTGTCAGGATTTTTCTTTTTTTTTCATCTGTTGTTTGATACTGTGCTGTCTGAAGGGGGTGGGGAATCATGGAACATGACAGCCACTTTGAAATTGCTTTCTTTTTTTAATGAAAAAGGGTTTTTGGAGCAGAATCCCATCACTGGAGGAGAAGACAATGTCAGGGAACATGGAGCACTGCTTGGATGGGGAGACACATGCTCTGAGAAGACTGGAACCTGTTTCAGGGCCTGGGTAGTTCCCACAGATATATTCTGAAGGTCACAGAGAAATTCAGCTGCTTAAATCAACCTTTTTATGTTTATGTGTGTTCGGGTGGCTTGAGGAGAGGAATAATACACATTCAGACTTGAGGCTCTTTATCTTCGCACTGCACTGTCTGCAGGCCTCCAAACCCAGTGCTGCCTTTTCTGTGGAATGCACAAGGCCAATTTCTCACTGTGACAATCTGCTCCTGGCACTTGCAATAGAAACTAGCAGTGCTTAATGTATTCATCCCTGGTATTTCCTATAGTGTAAAGAAGAAAACCAACCCAAAATTGCACCTACATTTGCTGTAACTCGATCAAGAGCTGACAGATCATTTCTGGAACATGTCTGTGCTGGGATCTTGACTACTCTGCCAAATTTTATGCCTTTATCTTGCAGCGCTGCTCCTTTTCTCTCTCGCCTGTCCATGCAGCTCTGCCTCACCCAGCAGAGGCTTCTACTTTTCCAGCCTTTCAGCCAAATCTTGATTTCCCACTGCCTTGCCAAAGCACTATGGGGCTGATACCTCTCCTTGCCAGAATGTAGGGTATAGGTATGGGTCTGCCATAGAAGTAGCCAAGGTGATTCCCTTTTAAACCAGATGAAGGGGAAACCAAGTTTGAATCACAGAGGATGAGCTCTATGGATGCGTTTATTCCAATTAAAGCAGCTCTTGTGCTTAGTTTTTGGAAAACACTTAGAGCCATGACAAGGAAGTAGCAATTGCTTTTAAGGAAACACGGGCATTTTCCCAGCAGTTCTAGGGTTAAGGAAATTGTAGAGGGGTGACATGGTGACAGTGTTCCCTATTTTTGTGTGTTGCCAGTAGCGAGAAGAGGGAAACTTTGATTTCTAATCCGCTTTGGAGGAGGCTCCGTATCAGGGCTGCACAGAAACATCCAGTCAAGCAGCTCCTTTATCATAAAGGGGATTTTAATTAAAACTGTTCTCGCATCATGAGCGAAATGAGCGTCAGTGCCAGCCAGCCCTGTACTGGGCATTTATCTCCTTCAAACCACATTACCAGTAATTGCTGTATTAAATCAAAGTCGAGGGAGATTACAGGTCTGAATTGGGCAGGCGGCCGGTGCCAGCGTGGGGAGCTCCGTGCTGCCGAGCCGCTGATACGGGAACCCCCTCTGCCCCCCAGCTGGGTGTGAAGAGTCGGAGGGCTGCTGGATCCCAGGAAGCCCTTCTCATTACAGGGCAGGAATTTTTGTCATAACCTAGGAGGAGTGGTGGGCTGTATGCTTGGAGCATTTTAAGCTGCTGGTGTTTTTCTATTAACTTCCTTTTAAAACAAACCCAATAGCAAAACAAACCCTGTGGCATTGCCATCCCACTTCTGTCTCCTGTTTGGAACCACCACAGATGTTCCCTTTTGTTCGTCTTCTACTGCTTATTCCAGCCCTGAATCTTAAGAATAAATCACCTCATATCTTGATACATCCCTTTTTCTCTACCCTCCTTGCCACAGCTCTGCTATGGAGCTGCTAACTTGGTTCCTCTCTGTCCCGGTACGGGAGAGCTTCTCCCCTTCTTTGCCTCTCCCCCCGCTGAGGAATTGTATCTGCCTTGACCTGTGGTTCCTTTGCCAACTATGGCTCATTAGTTCGTTTAATTATTTTTCTAGGTTTTTAAGCATTCTGTTGTCTCTAGGTCTAGAGCAGCTGTTTCCCTTCTTCTTGTCCCTATACTTTAACCTCAGTGACTGAAAAACATCTGATCATCCAAGCATTCCTCTTGTTTCCACTCTCCAAACCTCTGTCAGGGCAAGGCTGAGGAATGGCCATGCCCACATAAAGTCTCAGGCATGTGGACTGGCCGAGGTAATTAGATCTATGTGGGCAATCACTGAATTACCAAAATGCGACAGCTGGACTTTCAGTGGCTGTTATTACCTCTGTCCCATAATTGCAAAGAGGGTAAGCCAGGAAGAGAATGTGAAGAAAGCACGGGGTTTTTCCCTTCTAAAGAGTGACTGTCATTTTCTTTGTTTTTGTCTTGATGGCAGTTCCATATTTTCCTGTTCTATTGCAGACAATCTTGGGGCGGTTGGGTGGCAGCGATGGTTTTTCTTCGTTTTGCCCAGAGGTGTTGGCAATCTGCCATTCTGAAATTTGCTTCCTGCGGTGTTTGCACATCTACTACATTTCTCTGCTGCAGAATAGGACCTCATTCTCAGCACTGTGCTGAGAACCTGGTAATGTATGTGAAAGATGATGCTGCAGCTGAATCTGCCTGCTAAAACAGGTTGCACACTGCCGAGCTGTATTAGGTTTTCAAGATTCGCACAAGTTTCTCAGAAGCTGTCTAGTTCAGAGCAGTTGCAGGAGTGTGCCTGCTGTGCCCCTTCAGAGCTTGAAGTTGCAGCTTTTGCTTCATTACAATGTGAGCTTGAGATGCAGCTTAAGTATTGCCCTACTTTAACTGTGGCCTATGCATGAATCTCTAGCCTGAGATAAGTGGTTCTTTTAAATTCATGCTAAGAGACCTGTAAAGCCGCAAAGGCTGAAGTTTGAGTGCTGCTGATATCCCAGCTGATAATGCAGAGGGGTTGCAGTTAATTTTTGCCTTTAGTAGTCCTGTTACCATGAAGTGAGAGTAGTCCCACTGCAGAGTAACTGGAGAGTTGGGCAGAGAACATGAGCCAAGTCGTTGATGGCAATGTCTTGATAGTGAGAGAAACCAGAGATAAGGGTTTTTGTGGGAGCCAGGAAACCATCTTTATGGCATCATGGTTTTGGGACAGAGAATGCAGATAGTGTGGCAGATTAGGGTGAAGGTACGAGTGAATTTTTTTTTAATAGAGGTCACAGAAAGCTGATGAAGAAGCAGGTATCTCGATTGTGCAGACAGTGGAACCAGAGAAAGCCCCCAGTGGTTGTTGTCCAGGGATTTCAGCTGCTGTGGCTTGTTTTAGAACTTGCTGGGAGCCGAAGCTAGCATGCAGGAAAGGACTTTAGACTGAGCCATGTCAGCCTTTATTCTGTTCTTCTGTCTCTTGGGGAGAAGTGTGGGTGGCAGTTACCTTATGTGCCCATGGCAGACCTCTGTGCCCGTGTCCTAGGACTCTGTGTGAGAATAAAAAGATTTCCAGAATTTTTCTCTCTCCTGCTTTCAGAATTAGATAGGTTTTAAAAATCCCAATAAAAAGAAAATCTAGGTGTTTGCTGTCTTCTGCTATTTTTGTCTTAGTCTGAGGCAGAAAGCAATATGAAAACTACTCCTTGCCTCTGAGCTGGCATAGTCTTAACATACATCTTTCTGTTCTCTGCCACAGCCTTATCCTTCTCCACTGAAACCACTGGAGGAGGGACACAGCAGTAACTTGCACCTCTGCCTCGAGACGAGTAGTCCCTGCATTCCCCCCCCTACATTAAAGCATGGCTTGCTGCTGTCACCATTCATTTAGCCTGTCTTGACTCTCCTCTTGCAGGGTAAACTGCATCATTTTTGCCAAACCTCAGCTTTGCATGCTATTTCTGGATCCTTTCTGTGCACTCAGCAAATGCACCAAACTCTTAACTGCAGCACTTCTGGTATTTTTCTCTTGAATCTCTTTAGAGCTGCCTGAGTTTGGGATTTCTTTTTTTTTTTTAATGGGAATGGGGAAAAATGGGATTCATCATCTAAAGCTGAGCAGGTGGGCAAGATTTTGAACTGAGGCCTGCAGAAACTAATGGGCAGATGTAATTCTGTCATGAAATTACCTTTGCAGATTTATGCTGAAAGTGTCAGGTTTTGTATATTGCTGTGCTGGAACTGTTTCCAGATGACTTCCTGAGATTTATTTGTTGACCTGCTGTTGTGGCACCTAAGGGTCCTGCCTGTGTGATGTTCTCCAATTCCTCAGTTCCTGCCAGTAATAACAGTCTCAAACCCAGCCATCACACATAGACGGGGCTGCCTGTTTGTTTCTCTCTTACTTGCATTCAATTAAGAGTTTTGTTTAATATTTTTGATGTGTTTTGCCTCCTGCTTACACAGTTACACGGTGTGGGCAGCTGCTCTGCTGTTCTGATTGCACCAAGTTGGGCAGGGCGTGCTTTTGCTCCTGTGTCAGAATGGCAGAATGCTGTCCCCGGAAACCTTTCCCCCAAATTCTGCTTTTGTTTGTGTAGCTGGGAAGCCATACCACTCTAAGGTAGGGATAAATTTAAGTTCATACTAGCATAATTTATTGTCCACTCGTTAACTTGGAACAAGTACCTTATTCTATTTTAGTTTGTCACGTGGAGGCAATTTGATAAGCTGGGAGGCGAGGTGGGGAGGAAAGTCCGTACCAAAACCGTGTGTGTTAGGAAGCAAGTGCCCAGCTGGATGAGTAAGACACAGCCACACAGCAACGTACTGAAATGCTCTGCAATGGTTGATCATGTTCTCCCTTCACCCCAGGCAAAGGCGGGGTAAAACGTGTTGGCTCAAACCCTTGTTGAAAGTGGTTTATCCCATGAGCCGTTTGCTGGGATAGACAGGGAATGCATGTGGCATTTCCAACAGCCCCACGTGGCCATTTGCTGAGGTAATGGCAGAACTGTACTTATACTACAGGGGAATCATCACTGTGGTCCAGCCCTAGTTTGTGATTCATTCAATTAAAAATACTTGGTGAGAGTATGTCTGATACTACCATCTGGTGACTTTTAATAATATTTGTTCTTAGGAAGGTGGTTCTTTAATTAAGGAATTAACCTTAATTTTTGTAGGCTTAGCATAGATCTGAAGAAATGCTCAGACTTAAGCTGCTCTATTTCTAGAAGAGTCAAATCTTTCTTTTTCGGATCTTCCCTTTGTCCCCTTATGGATCAGCTAATTGAACTGCTGCTGCTTGTTAAGTGAAAAACCGAGTGGGACTGTGAGAGACAGAATGGACAAAGCTTTTCTCTGACTGAGGTTCTGGAATAGCCTCTGAAGTGAAGGAAAACTGCCTCCACTCTATTCTTTTTACTTCCTCTTTGTCCACTGCCCCCAAAGGAATATAGAAAGGCAGTGTGGCTCTCATGTAATGTCTAAACTACCAAGAGAAAACTCCTTGTCTTCTTTGATGTTGAAATTCTGCATCTGGACACCTTTTTGTTTCTCATGTAGCAAGCAAAAAGCATTTTGATGGACATGTAGCATTACCAAGATCAATGCCTATATAAGTGGTCCCAAAAGAAAGCTGTGATATGATCACCTTCATTACCAAGTGTATTAGCCTAGAAGTATACTTATTTGTTTCCTGAAGCAGTGCCAAGTATTTAGAGTTCTCCTTGAAAGGAGGCCCAGACCCAAGGCACAGGTAATTTTTTTTCTGGAAAATCTGTGTATACTTTCTTTTCCCCCTTTTATACTGTGCCTTTGGTAATAACTAAAGTGATGGAGACTGTCTGGGTTTAGAAGCTTCTTTTGGACTTGCTGCATGTTATACTCAGGTGTTCTGGAGTTGTCTCAAGATTGTATAATGTTTCTGTAATGTATGTAAAGCAATGGGTTGGGCTAGAAAGGAAAGTCAAAGTCGTGTCTTCTATATGCTGCTGGTGTATTGAGACTACTGGCAGGTTTATTTTGCAACTTAATCACTAATATATTCTTGTGAGTTATTGTTCTGTTAAAGCTGCCTTGCTGGGAGCCAGCTCGTTAGCATCGTGAATAAAACCTCAGTTCTGGGAGCACAGTCTTTTGACAGGGGATTTTTCAAGCTTCAGATGAGTGTTCATCACTGCATTACATTTTTCCTTTGTAATAATTTCAGGGGTAGACTTTGGGCAATCTGAAGTTTTGCCTGATTAATTCAAGTCGTTGTCCGGCAGCTGAAGTTGTGTGGACAGGGTCTATGCTTCCAACTTAAGGAAGACTCTGCCTGCAAAAATCTTGCCTTCAGGATTGAGAGTGTTTGTCTGTCTCTCTTGACAGCCATGACAGTGTAGGTTGGGTATTCAAAGAGCTTGGTCCCCTGTGGTATATAAGTTTCTGGAATTTGCTAATGTTACTATTCTACTGGACAGCTGTAAGAAAGCTCAACAAAATAAAACAAAAAAGCCAATTGTCCAGCAGACAGAGGTCTTGTAACATGCTCCTTTAGCAGACTGACTTCTATTACTGTTCTGCCTCCTTTTTCCATGTCCTTCCCTAAAGCAGACTTTGTTGAGGCTTTGAAAATAAGCAGTAGTTAAGAAGTAATGACTTCTAATTCTGATCTGTTCTCCTCTTATGCTGTGTATTTGTAATTGTTTTTTAAAACTGTTCTAGTTTTCCAGTCTAGACAAACCATTAATATTTAACAGTTACGTGTAGATGATGCAGTGAAGACCTAAGGGCAGTAACAGGATGCAGGTATCTTATGTCCACAGTTTAGAGTGTGTGGTGCCTGCTGTTAAGCCACTTTAGATCGGTTTCAGGACTACAGAGCTTGGCTGGAGAGTGTTTAGAGCAGAAGTGGCACATGCAAACGAACTCTATCACTCTTAAGTAAATTGCCTTGCAAATGGGGAATGTGTTGCAGAAAAAGATGGAAAAGGGAGATCTCCAGCACCTGGAGGAGAAAAGACATGACCAGGAGCTATTTCAGAGCTCCAATTTTATGAAATACCATCTTTAGAATTTTTCTTTGTCCTTTTTTTTTTTTTTTAATGGTGAATTTTATCCATGAAAACCGGATGTGTAATGACTGAAGTTCTGCTGTCTGCCTGAGGTATTTCCTTGGCAGAAGCAGCGAGTATGATGGGGCAATCTTTGCTACATGTTTTTGCTGCTTTCTTTAGCTTTGGGTTCCTTGGGCCTTTTGCCAGGGGACTTTTAGTTTCCTTGGATTCAAAGTGTATTTTTGGTAATTTCATTTGTGCTAATGTGTTTTTGGACTATTAATCCTAATGAACATGAGGAATCAGTAGCACTAACTAATCAAACAGGGTTCAGGAAAGTAATGGCTCCTATGGCTTTACCAACCCATTCGAATTCTTTCCTGTGATGTCCCTATTATGCTAATCCAACACACTCTGGTTTGCTGCTACTCCACATCCCCCAGAACTGCTGGTTTCCTTTCTGCTTTAATGCATCTAGTTCCTGATCTGCGACATTTGCCTGCTTAACGTGTTTCACTCGCAGGGAAGGCACTGGCTGTGTGCTGAGTTATTCGCTCACCTGCATAGCTGATCCACCACCAAATCTTCTTGCTCTTGAGATCAGAACACCTGTGTAGAACTGCCAGGTTTCTGAAACGTGAGAAAAATCCAGTTTCTGCAGTCACCCATGTGTTGTCATGTTTGCTTCTACGTGCCATTTCGGAATATTGAGCTTTCCTGTGCGTGCTCTGCTTACATTTATGTCCTCCCCACTTTAATGATTCCAGGGTCAGAATAACAACTAGACCATAAGTAATTTTTCTGGTCATTGGTGATATTAAATCTGTGAAGAAGAAAAACTTGTGCATTTCATGTTTGAAAAACATTATATCCATTCCAACCAAACAAGCAATAAATATATCTCTGGAGAGGAATGGGGACTTCCAGTATAAATTCTCAGCTGGAGTGAGCAAAAGCCACCTCTGTGCTCAGGTCATGAGACCTGCTTTGGTGCAAAATGAGAATCTCTTGCAGTTCTCTAGATGTAATCTTGGTGCTGTTTGTCTAACACTAGTATGAACTGGCTGAGCTGCTTGATCTATTTAGCTGCTATGGAAATCAGTACATACCCAGCCAGAAAATGCATCCTTGCTTGCTGGCATGTTTCCTACATTTACATCAGTCTTTAAAAAGCAGAGACATATTGTAAGCTGCTCATCAGATCCCTGATGACCCAGTTTAGCAGATGTAGTGATTGGCTAATTGTTAAAGATGCCATTTTTGGTGGGTGAGAGGAAGAGCATCAGCCAGGCTTCTAGCGATGAAGAGTTAGATTCAGCGGAGGTAAGAGCTCTTTAGTGGGAGTAACTAGATAAGGCTTGGATTAATTTGTCTGGAGAACAGAAAATTATGCAAAAGATTTTAAAATGTAGTTCATAAAATGAATTTGTTGGTGTAATTCCTTAGTAAAGATCAATGTGGGGTAATGACTGTATATCATGGAAATATCTCAGATTCCATGCTGTATTGCTGTGTCCCCACAAAACCACAGTTTTTAGCAATTATAAAAAAAAAAAGTATGTGGTAAATGTATGGAACTGCCATGGCTGCACTGCGAGCACTGTGAGACTATGGCTATATTATGTTCTTGTAGCTATGCTTGTAATTGTGACCTAGCATGCTTGCTATAAACAGTCTGAACAGAGCAGGCAAAGCAAAGCCCAGGGCTATGGTCTTGGCATTTTCCAAAAATGTTCCCCAGTCTCCAGACATCAAAGAGAGCAGTGCGTGTGAAGCGAAGTAGTGAGTTTTGAGAACACAGGGAAAAACTTGTGATGTCTCCATGCCTTGCTTCGTACACAGAAAGGGGAAAATTAGGTAAATGCTGCTACGGTGGCATGTAAAACAGTATCTCTAGAAAGAGTGATGGGTAGTTAGGAGCTGGAAAAAATAAAATTAAATGTTATGAAGAGAATAATAAAGTTCAGCAGTAACTAGATGAGTGATACTCTTAGCTGAGGGAGTTGGGAACTGTGTGATCAATAAATGCACAAACATCAAGGAGGGTTTTTTTTTCCAGGCTCCTGGCATTCAAAATGACAAAAGGTCTACTGGTGCAGAACATGAAACTGGATATTATAGGGATAATATCAATCTGCAAGAAGAGTAATCACAGCTTTAACATGAATTCAAGATTATGTGTGGTTCATATAGGGTAGATGTAAAAGACGATAGGCTATGTTGTATGCAGTAGACTGTAAAGAAGAAGACAGTAATACTGATAATGCAGGATTTGTTTCTGGTCAAATTGCTGTGGGGAAGAATGGTAAAAGAGGTCCCAGGGGAAGTACTGTGAGTCTGCTGTAATCTCTCATAGGATTGAATTCTGATAGAAACTTGAGGCTCGAAAATGATACTATTCCCAGTACCATTAGAGAGATAAATATTAGTATGAGAAACTTTTAATTTCTCAGATACAGCTTGGAGAACAAATGCTGCTAATAATTATCAGGTCAAAAGATTTTGTCATTGTAGCATCATCACCTGTTGTTGACACAGTAAGTGGATTATTGGTGCTATGACTGTTACTGGAAAACAACCTATTTAGGAGCCTCCATCTCCCCACCTTTGGATGGGGTGATCATGATAGAAGCTTTGATACCTGAAGAAATATATTTAATGCAGTCAGTGCAGCCCTGAATGTAGAGTGGTGTGGTTTAGGTTTGGTGGGCTTTTTTCGGTGGTTTGGTCGGGAGGTTTTTTTGTTCATTTTTTTGGTTTTTAGAAGCACTTTAGCTACAAATTAGTGATGGTATGTGCAAAGGGGAAGAATCTAAGAAGAAACTTTAGCCTAACCTTATAAAGGCTTTAGGTGAAAAAATAAGCAAATTTACAAAAGGCAATTTATGAGCAGATATTGCTGTGCCTTTAAAATATGTAGGGATGAAATGAGATCTGCCAAAAATCAGGCTGAATTAAACCTTATAAATGTTGCTAAGGAAATGGGTGACAGTTTCTCAAAATACAATTAGAGAGAAGGGAGGAGGTGGGGCCACTTAGTGTGGAGGATAGGGTAGTTAAGAGGATGCTCTTGTGGTCACAGAACTGAACAAATCTTTATTGTTTTAAGTAGAGTTGATCTTGGGAACAAGGGCAGGATTGGTAAAGGGCATGAACCCACCATAAGAGCAACCACACTGGACATTTGAAAGATCCTATTTAGTACAGGTAGGCTAGGCTGGGAAGCTGGGTTGCCTGGGGAAGAGGGGTGCCTGTTCCTGAGACTGAAAGAACTGGTTCATGCAGTTGCAGATCTGATACAAGTTTTAATCTATCAAAAAGGAGTGCTGTCATATGTTTGGACAACAGGAAGTGGAATAGGTCTATTGCTGGTGGGGAATGATCTGAGTAAATACATACCTGTTGGCCCAACCTCAGCTGCATGCTGACACAGAAATGTTATTGAATGTAATTAAAGGCTTGGATACAAATAAAAAATGCAATAAAAGGCAACACAAATCCATTGAAATTGAGTTGTGCCTTATCAGCGTGTCTGTTTTTAAGATAACCAATTTTCTTACCTTGATAATGTGCATTTTGCATAATGGGATGATGTCTCTTATTATAGACAGGTTCTACAGCATCTGATGTGGTGCTACAGAGGAACGTACTAATGAGACTAGAGAAGATTCAGTTTAGTGCTGGAATTGTGAACAGAGCTAATGTTGTTCTGGGTGATGTCTTTAAAAATAAAGATGAGCACAGGCTAGATCAGGTGCAAGAACATGCTTCTAGAGGTTGGGGAATAGCCAGCCTGTCATGTGACAGAAGACTGGAACAGCTGCGTGTTTGGATGGTTAGAGAGGGGACACAGGAGGAAGGTTAGTTGTAAGGGAAAGAGAAAATATGGCTAAACCATAGGACAGTACTGGCACAAGAACAAAGGAAAGACAGAAATTGCTCCGGAATAGCATTAAGCTGGAGAGCACAGATCCCAGATAATCTAGTGCAGCCTTTTTGCTGGGACAGTGTAGCTGTAAAACCCAGCTCTAAGATACAGTGTGATAAATTTTATGAAAGGTTAAAATGATGTTGTATGATAGCAGTTGATCTGATTCTGTGTGTCAGAAGATCTTTTCCAGTCTTCATATTTCTGTAAATTTAAAATTATTCATATATGTAAGCATCTGCAGGAACAAGGGTATGATTTATAACAGTTACCTAACTTGTGTTACTGGAAATGCATGGGCATAGTAGGTTGTATGGTAATGTAGTTGGACTATTATCTCAAAACAAGAATTACGGACTGCAGTGCCATCTTATATTTGACTAATATTTATTGCAAGTCAGTCTGCAGTAGTAAACCAGCCCTTGTGGCCAGTCTTGCAGAAAATTCAGTAGTTTATTACTGGTCAGTAAAGTCCTGCTGTGTCCATCTTGGCACATATAAGTTTAAAACTGGCTTTTGTCATTTAATTATCTGAAGGGCACAGGAAGTGTGATGCTCTGTTACCAAAGTATCACTTGAGTATCTTAATGCTGGTTAAATCACAGTATTTAAACCCCCATCAAAAACTTGAAAGCATGGCAGTTTTATTGGATTTGTAGTTAAAACAGCAGAGGAGCTTAGGTGGTGCTCCCCATCCTTGTTTTGTTTTGCCCATTTGATGGGTATTTATAGACAGGAAGATATCTGCACTAGGATTTAGAAATGTTTTATTCCCCTGAGGCCTGGTTGGAAATGACAAGAATTGGATTGTGAAATGAATGTAAGGTTTTTAACTTAGTTAGGGATTTGGTTTTAAAACCTGGGGCAGTAATATGAAGTAGCAAAAACAGGCTGTGGAGAAGACTTAGGGTTTGTATAAATTAATGCCTTTTCATAAAAAGATTTTATTGGAGATACTAAATTGCTTGAGTGCATAGTAATGAGCTATGCAAAAGAATGAAGGGCAGGCACCTTTGAACATGTAGTTACAGAAAAGAGAAGGAAATAAAAAAGTATTGGTCGTTCAGAGGAAACCAGATTCTATCTGTGCCCCCAGGCAGGGCATGCAGGGAGTGCTGAGAGGTTGCCAAAAGTCCCTCTGGTGTGGAGGTGGGGGCATAATGGTGAGGAGGGAGGAGTGTTATGGTGAGCTCCAGAATTGTAATGGTGAGCTGTTTTGGGTCTGGGACGAAATAAATTGGCCAAAGGCAGAATAAGATGGAAGTTCGTCGTGGGAGCCTCATCCTTTTTCCCCAGTGAAGAGATCTAGAAGCATAGCTGCTTTCCCATTTATGGGCAACTAATTTCTCTGTGCAAATCTTCACACAGAAACAATGGCTATAGAAGCTTTCATTTATTTATTTATTTTAGATGTAGAAAATGTCATGCTTTATACTCTCCAAATCGGTCATGCTCCTAAAATAAGGAAGGAGTGGCCCTGTGGCCCTAGGAAAGATGATGAGAGTGGGCGACAGCTGCTATAACCACTCACCCAGCTCATAGCTGTCCTTTTCCAGGGCATCTCAAAAAGAGAGGGCAGTGGAAGCAGAGGACAAGCCGAGAGCTGTCCTGCTGGGCTGAATGGGTCAGAGGGCTGTGGATTAGGCACCCCTTACCTGAATGACAAAGGTCTGTGCATGCAAATTGTGCTAGATAATGATCCACATATTTAACCTCTTGAGGAAAATGTAAATCTCAAGTTTAACTCTTTCTGAGGGGGAGAAAATTATGAGTAATGATGGAAAGGCAGCTGCTCCAGAGCTAGGCTGAGAGAGGTGTTTAGTGGTGCACAGCAGCACTACAGAAAAGTTAAAGATTAGAAATGCAAAAAGCCCCGTACTTTATGCATTTAAAATGGTGTGTGGGGGGGAAATTTGGCTAGCCCTTCTTGGGTTTGATCACTGTAGCATGTTTATTTTTGAAACCTCAGAGGGAGGGGTTTTATCCCTGCTATCCTTTGGAGGAAGGTGGGAATCTTTTGTGGGCTTGGGCTGTTAACTCTTTGAGAACCCAGGTTTGGGCCAGTGTCAGGCTGGTGTGGCTTTTTTGTAGTGATGGGTGAAACTTCATGCAATTTGTTATGGGAGGCCAGGCCCCCTTGGTGCACCCCTTGGCCATGGTGTATCTTTTAAGAATCAGCAGCAGGCTCTCGGATGTCTGGTAACATGGCTGGCATGCAGGGCTGCTGGGGTCAGCCTGCTGGCCAAGCAGCTCCCCATCTGTCCCTGTCGGTCAGGGAGCAGATTCCTTTCTGGGAATGAGGAGGATGAGCTTCCTAAAATGGGCACAGCAACTGGCCCTGCCCAGTCTTGCCCCCTTCTCCCTGCTGCTCACCGTCCCGTGTGACAGAGTTAATCCCCCTCACCACCCCAGTTTGACTGGAACAGCTGAAGGGGAGAACCCACCGGCCCAAGGCTGGGGCAGTGGGGGCCATTCCAGGGCCCAGCTCCCCCCGCCAGCCCCGGTTCCGGCAGCTGTCCCTGCTTGCCTCAGCTGGGGAGGGAGGGAGAAGCGTTAAACGATACGGGCACACTCTCCCTTGTGAAAGAGATCCCTTCAGTTTGAGATATCAGTGTGGCTTCTCCCCTCTCCCTGCCTCCGTCCCTGACACCAAAGGGTTTTACTATACTAATCCCAGCACCTGTCCCTGCAGAGGACAGCAAGAAGGGTATGGAGGTGGGGGAGGAACAGTCCCATATGTTTTTCCCTGTCCTGGATTGGGAGTGTTCCCTCTGACGCACCTAGAGCCCGGAACATATGCTCTTTTCAGATCCTAAATGCTGTATGCTTCCTCCCATCCCTGGCAGCAGTGGCTGCGAAGATCCCGTGTCCCCCTCTTCCTGGCAGTTGCTCTGTTTGCTGCCCGGGAATCGCAGGACACTCCTCAGTCAAGGCTTGCTGGGCCGTTTTCAGTAGAGGATTTCTAATTTTAGGAGCCTCTGCTGCCTATGGTTGAGTGCTGCCTTGCTGGATCCCAGAAGAGAGGGGCTGAGCTGGGCCGAGCCAGGCAGCTCCTTTTTATTTTCAGCTGAGCTAGTGTCAACCTGAGTGGCCCCAGAGGCCCGAGCCAAGCACTGCGCAGGGCTGCCAGAGTCCTTCCCACAAGGCTGAAAGACGGAGACTCAGATTTGAAGCTTCCAGTCCTGTGTCCATTTGGCCTTTAGCTGGAGGATCTTTGGCTATGTATGGTGTGTATTGTATGGATTACCAATACCCAGTTGTCCAGGTAAGCAAAAGGACAGTGGCGACTTTAAAGAGTTTTGGTCTTTGCTCTGTATGTTATTTGGACAAAATTGGAGCTTACATGCTGGTTTTGTAGGAGGACACTGCTTCCAAGGTGGGCTTCTTGTGTCCCAGGCCTCTGCCCAGAGACTCTGCGGACAACTGTGAAGCTCCTACACCGGAGCAGTACATTTGATACTTTTTAACTCCAAGATTTGTCTTGAGACTTGTGTATTTTGGGTTGCATTTTTGGCCTGTTTGTTTGTTTGTTTGTTTTTAGGGGGGGTTTGAACTGACAGCAGTGCTGTGCTCTGCAAACCAGTGTGTTTCGTGTTGGGGCACATGTGACTCGTACGTGTGACTGCAGCGTGTCCCAGAGGGCTGCTGAGCCACACGGAGCAGCTCCTCACCTATTCTCCTCCTCCCTCATCTGAAACCACCCACAAAACCGCTGGCAAAGTCTCATTTGTCACGTTTTTGCTTCTGGAGGTCCAGAGAGGATGTGTAGGGTGGAAGGAACGGGTGGGTTTGAGAGCAGCGCTCGGGGCTGGGCGAAGCCTGTATTGCAGCCTCTCCTGGGGGAGGGGGCTATATTTGGAGCACACGTGAGATTTGCTGGCCCAGTGTGTGGAGTCTTGGAGAAGACAGAGGCTGTGTGGGTCAGGCTCAAATACTTTTGGAGCCAAGTGACAGATGATGTTCTCTAGGCAGTCCTTGGCTATTCAGTGTCAGCACTTCATGTCCTTACAGGCACCAAGTTTATCCAGAAAATGTGAAATGTAAACTAGCGGTTCAAGATTATCTATGGTGAGATACATCAGATAGCCACTAAATAGCATTTTGTTAGGTTACCTTGTATCGGGGGTTTTATTACCCACATGAATAGAATCCAACAGCAGAAGTGTGTCTTTTGGTTGTTAAGATTTGTTCCTGATAAATTGGTTCTTTGCACTTGAAACTCTTTTTTTCTTCCCTCTGGCCTTGGTCCAGCTGGCAGGTTTGCTCTATCTAAACTTGAGCCAGCACAGAAATGCAGGTAATGGGATGTTAAAATTGAAGGCTATGCTTTCTTTCCACCCTTTGGAGCAAAGGGTGGAAAATAGCACAGCATAAAAAAAAAAAAAAAAAAAGAAAGAAAACAAATCTTGATGCTTCCTGATAGCAGAGTATTTGTGGACTCCTCCTCTTCCTAGTTCCATGGTTTCTATGAGTGTTAAACTAACCCAAGTTTTTAAGAGTGTGCATGTAGACAGACTACTTAGTCAAACTAGGTGGTAGTTTTTCATCTGTGCTCTCATCTGTGTGATTTCAGTGGCCTTGTCCTGTGGCCTGCTGCATAAACATCCTTCTCCAGCTTCTTTACCGTTAGGATTTGAATGGTAGGTGCTCACCAGAAACCATCACATACATCTGCATGAACACAGAAGAAAATATAAAAGTGTCACAGACGTGCTCAGGTGGGAGCAATGAGCTTTGCCTGGCACGATGAGCCTGATCAGCTGTGCCCTGGCCCTGCAGAGACAGACTAGTTAAATTTGCCCATAGTTATTTCAAAACTATACTTCTACAGCACTGTAATGAAGTTTTGATGCATATGTGCCCGTGATGCATGAGAAACTGTAAGAACTCCTAAGTACTGGCATCTAGAGCTGTTCTGAATATGTTGCTTTTTGAATAAATGCAGTAAGTAGGAAGGGGTGATCTCGTGGCTCTGAGCTATGTGTTCTTCAGGCTTCCAGCCTTCAGCTTTGGTCATGTTTCTCTGTTCTTTTCAGCAGCAAGATTTCAGTTTGGGTTTTGGTTTTGCTTAGTAGAGGGTGGCAAACTGTGATGGTAAATTTAGAAGTGGTTCCATGACTCTCACATAGAAGAAGCTAAGTGGAGGTCCACTAAACTTACTCTGAGTGGCCATGAGACAACATCTGAACCCCCATCTATCAGTGAGGAAAAATGAGTTGCACAGATTCACCAGTTCATTTTGTAGGCTTTCCTCATTATCAGGCGTTGCTCCTGGGCTCCAGTAGAACTGAAGAAACAAAGATCTTAAGTGTTGTCAGGTCTGGTCATGTTTTGCATGGTATTTTTTAGGTATTTTTTGAAACTCTGTATCATATGGTCATTTAATCTGGTTTTGCAGCAGCCGGAAATCTTGCAGACCTGCGTTTCTTGTTGCCTAAGCTTATCCACTGAAAATTGGGTCTTTTCTCTTGCTCAACGGGAGCAAAGGTGGATAAATTCCCAGCATGGGGGAGGAGAAGCTTTCTGGCCCACAGTGGAGATGAAAGAGGGAGACCAGCAGTAGATCACACTGAAGGGAATTCCCACTCTGCTGGCACATGAGCAAAGCAGATGTACCAACTGGGTGGTGGTAGGCAGTGCAAGGGAAGATTTTGTGCATGATTGGGCACCTCTTTTTCTTAGAAGACTCTCTCTGATGGCAAATATTTCTAGAGGTTTCTCAGATGATGGCCAAAGTAGAGGAGAAATGGTGCTATTCTGGTTAACAGTAGTGGGATATGTACTGAATGTGGGATGATGTGCTACAGCCCTAGATCTGGGACAAGAAGATGCTACCTCATGGCACAGACAAGACTGAATGAACACAATGGTTAAAGTACTTAAGTGGAGAGAATAAGGAGATTATCCTCAGTGATTTGCAGAGGTCTGATGAATGAGATGAACAATGCTGAAACCTGGTGCTTTGTCATGTCAAAGGTTTAAGGAGGTCAGTGTGTTTTTTGCTGCTTTGAAATGGAATTTACACTTGACTTAGAACTGTGCTCCAGAATCTCAGGTTTGTAATACAGGAGGAAAAGCCAAATCCACTACTTCCCCTGGTTTTGCAACATTGCATGTAAATATGTAGTATTGTAACTTGCAAGTTACCCGAGAGGATGAGATAACACAGAAAAACGTGGACTCTGACTCAGAGGCCTGTGGGCTGCAGCCTTGGAGGCTGGCTCCCTCCCAGAGGATCCCATGGTCATGTTGGGCTGCTGGCCCATGGCTCTCTGCCTCCGTTCACTGGGGGCACATAAGGGCTTCTGGTGTCTTGGTCTCCTCCTTTTCATGACAGAGGAGGGCACTGGCCTGTGACATGTGCTCCTGCTGGCCGCCTGCTGAATGAGGAGAGAAAGGGCAAGGGAAGGAAAGGAAGAAGGGAGGGAGCCAGAAGTCAGTTTGCAGTGAATGAAACTGGGAAACTAAAAAGCATCGTGGGTCAGCATGGGCTGCCTGGAGAGCAGGGCCGTAGCAAAAGCCCATGAAGCAAAACCACTCGGCTTTTTTTTTTTTTTTTTTTTTTTGCATGTCTAAATTATAACTGGGCATATTCATGCAAAGAAGAACACATGGGGATGCAAGGTGTTACTGCACCGTAATTTGGCTTCTCTGCTGCTAAAGCCTGGGGAGTCTCTTGAGTACCAGGTGTCAAGAAGAGATACATCAGAGGGACAACTTGCCTGAGCTGGTTTTATCTCTGCATCATGAGTTCTGGAGCATCCGTACAGTCTTCTTGTCTAACCACGGGATTGGCAGACCTGCACTCAGCCCTGTCCGTGGGTTTCCATGGGTGCAACGTTGGGAAAAATCAATCAGAGCAACTCAGATCCCGTCTGGCAAATGGGGTAGCAGTGTATCGCTCTGTTTTACGGGGTCGCTGAGAGAACAGATGCTGTCAACCGTGGCGCGCTCAGGTGCTTAGGGCCAGATGCTTGCTGAAGATAAATGGGAGGGAAAAAAGCAAGCTGGGAAGGAGTCCAGCGGTCTCCAGGTTTTATGATGATGGAAATGCAGATCCTGGCACGGATACTGCTTCCGGTTCATCCAACACACCGTGTAACCCACGCGTTCTCCCTTTTGTGGCAGGAGGGAGGTCTGTGCAAAACTGACAGCTATCCCTCCAGCATCCTCCAGCCGGGAGATGCTCTTTGCCGTCTGGTGAGGTCCGGGCGGGGGAGGCCCGCGGCGCTAGGAATGGTAGGTGCGGAGGAGCTCGGGCCGGCCGTGCGGCTGTGCCGGCCGGGACCGGCGCTGCACGGGGCCACCTTCGCTTTTGTTTCCAGCTCGCGTTTGCGCCTTCGCCGAGCCTCCTGATTCCCGGGCAGCGGTGGGGAGTCTCGGCGGGCAGGCGAGGGAGCGCCTCGCTGGGGCGGGGGGCGGCCGTGCCGTGCCGAACCCAGCCGGGCGGGGCGAGGCNGAGGGGGAAGAAGGGGAGGAACACGGGAGAAGAAAGAGAGGAAAAAGGGCTCGGGGAGCACCGCGCCGGCGAGGCAGCGCAGCGCAGCGCAGGCACCCGCCGCCGCCGCCCGCCTCCACGGGGCTGCTGCTTTTTTAATTTAATTTTTTCTCTCTTTTTTTTTTTTTAACT